>JAUMHP010000057.1:18497136-18519680 GCA_032361065.1 Enteromius trimaculatus
ACACGGATGCCGCTGTCCTCCGTGCGGAGGTTGCTGTCCTACTGGCGAAGGACGCAATTGAGCCTGTCCCTCCAGCCAAGATGAGGTCTGGGTTTTACAGTCCTTACTTCATCGTGCCCTAAAAAGAGCGGTGGGCTGAGACCAATCCTGGATCTCAGAGCCCTGAACCGGTATCTTCTCAAGGCTGCCGTTCAAGATGCTCACGGTGAAGCTCATGCTGACATACATCCGGCACCAGGATTTGGTTCGCAGCCATCGACCTGAAGGATGCGTATTTTCATGTCTCGATCTTACCTCGCCACAAGCCCCTTCTGCGGTTTGCGTTTGAGGGTCGAGCATATCAGTACAAGGTTCTCCTCTCCCATTTGGCCTGTCCGGGTCTCAGTCTGCCTTATGGCAGATGGGCATCCGCATCCTTAACTACCTCGACGACTGGCTGATAATAGCCCACTCGCGAGAGTTGCTGTGTCAGCACAGGGACATAGTGCTACAGCACCTCAGCCATTTGGGCCTTCAGGTCAACCAAGAGAAGAGCAAACTCTGTCCAGTGCAGAGGATCTCTTATCTCGGTATGGAGCTGGACTCGGTCGAAATGACAGCCCACCTCCCGGGGAAACACAGGCCATGCTGACATGTCTGAGGTCACTCAGACACAAGACAGTGGTTCCTCTCAAATCATTTCAGAGGCTCCTGGGGCATATGGCAGCCACAGTCGCAGTTACGTCGCTGGGGCTCCTCCATATGAGACCGCTTTAGTGTTGGTTACATGACCGAGTCCCGAGATGGGCATGGCACTGCGGTACTCTCCGGATTGGCATTTCCCCGGAATGTCGCCGCCTATTCAGCCCGTGGACAGACCTTGCCTTCCTGCGGGCTGGAGTACCCATGGGACAAGTGTCCAGGCATGTCGTGGTACACACGGACGCCTCCTCCACGGGTTGGGGTGCTGTGTGCAACGGGCAAGCAGCCTCGGGTATTTGGACAGGTGCTCGCCTGCTTTGGCACATCAACTGCCTCGAGTTGCTAGCCGTGCTTCTGGCCCTTCGTCGCTTCAGACCTTCTCTCTCAGGCGATGAGCATGATCTGGCACCCGCGACCCGATCTCTGGAACCTACATGTTTGGCTCCTGGATGGGACACGGCAGACCTTTCCGGCTTGCCAGCGGCCATGATCAACACCATCTCTCAGTCTAGAGCCCCCTCTAAGAGGCAGGCCTACACTCTGAGATGGGGTCTGTTCGTCGACTGGTGCTCCTCATGCCACGAGGACCCACAGAGATGTTCGATTGCAGTTGTGCTTGCCTTCCTGGAGGAAAAGTTGTGTATATTAAAGTGCATGTTGCTGCCATCGCAGCGTACCATGACGCAGTGGTCAATTCCTAGGTAAGCACCAACTCATCGTAAGGTTCCTTAGAGGGGCACGTCGGGTTAATCCCACGAGACCACCCCTGGTACCTGCAATACAGCCTGCCGGCACCAGGGTCTCTGTGTAACGCGCCCTCAGGGTCGTGGCCTTTTCCACGGGTCTGTTCCCATATGTAACGTCGAAGTGAACTCGTCTGAAGGGGAACGTCTAAGGTTACAACGGTAACCCACGTTCCCTGAAGGAGGGATGTTACATCCCCTTGCCACGACCCTGGGCTGGCTTGGCTCCTCAGCGAAAACCTGCATGTGCAATCCAGCCGTGCCCTCTTATACTCACACTGTGATGAGGTGCACCTGGCTGTGATTATTGCACGCCAATATTCATTGGCCTTTTCCAAAGACTCGAAGGCGATTGGTCTCTCATGTGAGATCCCATATGTAACATCTCCGTTCCCTCCTTCAGGGAACGTGGGTTACCGTTGTAACCTTAGACATTTTCATTAGATGCAGTTAAACTAATAACCTGTCAGAATAAAAGTCCTCTTTTAAATGCACAGTTCAGAAGACCAACCAGCTGCATTTGCCCAAGTCTGCAGGATTTGTGGCTTCAAATGTTTATTAGACATTTAAAGTTCATTTTTAAGCTTATTTTATTGTATTTAAAAAGACAGAACTGTTAAACACAGTAAACTTATAAACTCATGACACTTTGCAGCCAAACAAAAAAACTTGACTAATAAACACTTAACTAATAAACAGCCAAAATAAATGTCCTGCTTATAATCCTTAAAATTTTATTTAATTTAATGCTGCTAATTGTCAAATATTACCTGATTTGACATTATATCAGTTGACCACTAAAGACAATCTACACTAAAATAAATGTTGCGTGGAAACAATTTATGGCAAATAACAATTCAAAGCCTCACACAGGAATTTTCTTTACTTGCATGTTCACAGAAAAGTTTCATTTTAAACACAAAAGTTTTTTTTAGGACGGTTTGGTCCTAAAACCTTAATCTTAACTTAAAATAAATATGAATGTGGGACAGATAACCTTAGGTAAGCAGGTACACACACAAAGATGGGCTGTCCATGTTTGAGCTGCAAGAGGTCTGCCAGGGGTCAGGTATAGTTCCTGAAGCACTGATACTTTCATTAAAGCATGGAGGGAGCGGCACAGAGGTCAGTGGCACTCAGAGGCTCAGCACAGAGAACATACTGTTTTCTGCTGGCCAGCAGGACACTGGAATGTTGGGAGGGATTGTGGGTAACTTTCACTGCGCCACATACCTTATCAGATAATTACAGAGCGGAGGCGGGAGGGGAAACCCTGCCGGCGGTCTGTCACAACGCAAACGAGGCGGCACTGTGTCCAACAGACCTTCGCTGTTGTCCCAACACACATGCAGAGGAAGTGACACTTTGCTCAGTGGAGGGATTCAGAGACTATGGACTGTGTTCTAGACAGCATACTAACTACACACAAAAAAACATGATTGTGTAGTCACCAAAAAAACAGGGTTATAATTGTTATACGGTTTAACTAATAATTTCAATACTTTTACAAAAAAAAAAAAATATGGAAAGGAAAATATGAAAAATCTATTTCAAGATATTTCAAACCATAATAGTATCTCAATGAAACAAATGGCTGTTTTACGGATTCATTCATAAAGAAGTCAATGAATCATTCATTTAATCAGAACAATTACTGAATCAACATTTTGAACTACAGTCTGTCTGGAATCACATTAAGTAACAGAACAAACTGAGACAGACTCAATCCAGAAAGAACTGTGCCAACATCTCCAAGTTGTTTAAAAAAACCTACCTGGAAAGCTACCTGAAAAACTATAAGCAGGTGTACCTCGGAACAAAAGCTGTTTTGCCAAGAGCTGTAATACCAAATATTTATTTGACTTAGATAATAGAAGTTAACTGATAAATTCAATCTATTTATGGCATTATTTTTAAGAGCATTCTCATTTTACAGCATTTTTACCCGAGTGTCTTAAACTGTGAACAGTACTGTAGCTTTGCAGGTAGGTTTTTTGAAGCATCTTGAAGACGCTGATATACATATAAAACCATTTAACACTGTGGTTTTCGTGGCAATGACTGCATGAATTAATGAAAACATTGGTGAATGCATGAATTAATGCATAAATTAATATTTGAATGAATGCATTTGTGAATGAATTAATGCATGCATGAAAGAATGATTGAATTAATGCACACACTCATGAAAGAAAGAATGCATGCATGGATACATAAATGAATAATGGAATGAACGCATGCATGCATGCACGACCTAATGAATGAACGAACGCACGCATGAATGATTGAACAATGAAGGAATGAATGCACGCACACATGAATGAATGTGTGAATACATTAATGAATTCACACACGCATGAAACAATGAATGAATGAATGAATGAATGAATGCACACATGCATGCATGAAAGAATGAATGTTTGCACGAATACATAAATGAATAATTGAATGAATTCATAAAAGAATGAATGAAGGAATGCACGCATGAATGAATGAATGAATGAATGAATGAATGTATACATAAAATAATTAATTTAAAAATACAGATTATATCAACATTGCCCATGAACCAACAATTTAAACATCCATGATTTACTGCCTTTGAATTATCTTTTCACATCACATTTGTACATGATGCGCTATGGACTTAAAAACTAAGCGAAGAAAACATACATTTTCATGCAAAAACCTACTGTAAACATAGCCTGTGCCTAGCAAAACACTTTATTTAATTTTTCTTCTTAACCCTGGGAAAGTTCATGTAGGCATTTCGTAATGAAAAAAAGCAGAATGAAGTCAGAAGGAAAGAAACACAATAACACCATGCCTAATTCTGATTTAATCTAGAAAATACACAAACCGAATTAAACCCAACTAGGCTTCAATTGTTCAAATAATGGAATACATTTCACAGTTTGTTGGCTTGCATCCTATCAGCTCTCTCCTTTTTGCAACAGGGCAAGAAAACACTGTGACGATGGAAAGTTTTTGAACGGACAAGCAAATAATATTTACATGGATTTCATTCAAACAGATACAGGACCAGAATCAATTCTGGCTTTCAGAAAGAGAGTTTATAATATGTGCTTCTCATTAGTAACTGACACTTAAACAAATAAACTACACAGAAACTGAGCCAAAACACACCTGACACTGAACACACGGTTCTGTTCTGCTTTAATCTTTAACAAATGTTTTCTCATTATTCAAACAGCAGTTTGGCACAGCAAGTCAGGTATATCACATGATATTGTACACCTCAGGTCATTATTTAACATGAGTGTATCTGGGAGAGAGCCAACATATAAAATATCATAATGAACATGACAAATATATACAGATCACTGACATAATGACAAAGTAATTTCATAATATTCTGATATTTGTAAAAAAATAAATAAATAAATAGGAATTTTCCATTTATAGAGATTAGATAGAGATTTTGGTAAAACACGTGACGTTGCACGTAACGTAACCATGCAATAAACATTAGGTGTGTTTGAGATGCACTACACTAGAGTCGGGGAGGAGTAAACATGAGGTCGGACACTTATAGGTTTTCGTAGTGACTTTATAGTGACTTTGTAATGCAATATGACGTTTATTATTTGCATCTTTGTTTTGTAGTTAGCTATAGCACATTTTTCAAATATAAGCAGTTTATTCAGTGTAGTGAAGCCTCTCACAAAATCCATTAAAAAACGGCCTCTAGTTGACCAGTTTTTTTACTCTTATACAATATTTACCATATCACCTAGTCTTCATTTTCATCATTAATGTTTTGTTTGAATATCAGATATTCCATATAAAGATTGATTACATACAGGAACTTTAAGAAAAAACAAGCAGCACACGTCGTGCTTGTAGTCACATAATCTGACCAATGAGAATAAAGTGTGTCATCATCAAGGCTTTCGCAGCAGCCTTTCGATCACATGTGCCATCAAAGTCGTACAAGTGATCTTACCAGAATGCATTGTTTTGTAAGCCGTTTTCTTGTGGCGCCGCTTTAAGTCGAACGCACCTATTAACTTCGATAATGGAAGAAGCAGTGTTGCCAACTTATCGACTTTGTCGCTAGATTTAGCGACTTTTCAGACCCCCTTGGTGACATTTTTCCAAAAAAAAAAAAAAGCGAAAAGTGACTTCTTGGACAAACCTCAGCAAGTCTCTGGTACTACCGCACACGCACAAGCTTTTTTCCCAGTGCGCACCACTGATCTATATAGAGAACTGGCTAGCTCATGACATCATAGAAGTGAAGCCACCGCGCCGCCATATTGCTATTCCCTAGTATTCGCAAACATTCTATTGAATGAATAAGAAATACGACTTTAATGCGAAAACATCACCTAGTAAGTCAATGCTTTCATATCTGATTCCTCCCTCTACGGAAATAGGAGGTCGCTGGTCTTGATTAATAGCAGGTGGCAGTAATGCATTAATTTAGTTTGTTCTCCGTCCTTTAATGAAAAAAAAAGAAGCTCCACCACAGACACTGAATGTTGAATATGCGAATATCATCAGTAACGTAAATCCCGATCTGTGATTAGCATTAAGTTTCCATCACGTACGTACAGCTGCAGCGGCAATATATATATTGTGATTTGTTTTAATACAGTGTTTATCCAACAGGTAAATACACATTTAGTACATTCATATGATACATGGGTTGACGTAAGTAACGGTACATTGATGACTCTATAAGCATCTTTTTAAAAGACGATGAAGTGGAACTACCAATCCCTGTAGTGCAGACATTGGAGCCCTCTGTTGGTAGGAAATAGTAAGATGCCGGATCGAACACTTCCGGTGGCTTCACTGCCTGACGGCAGTTTAGAACGCAATGAGCGATCCAGTCATTATATATAGATCAGTGGTGCGCACACACACCTCGGTGAAGCAGCGTTGAGTTCAGTTACATGTGAAGAAACCAATTAACGAGGCGATTGTAAAGACAAAAGGTGCATCGTCTGTGGTGTGGAATTGGTTTGGGTATAGGACAAGTGATCCGAATGAGACAGACGTGCTTTGCAAGGTCAGGCACTATAGTAACTTACCTGTTGTTTTTAGAAAAAACACATTAACCGTACAATGCATTGCAGTAAACAGTATGGTTGTTGTTTTTTTACTTAAAGTATTGCTGCAATTCACTTTAAATAAAATTACATTATATGAAACAAATTGCTATATTGTGTTATATATCGTTATCGAGGTAGAAAATTGCTTCTACTGTGATATAAGATTTTGGTTATATCGCCCACCCCTACATACATGTATACATTGTATAACAATGTTATAACATTATTCCAAGCAGATTTTAACTTATTTGGAAAAAAAAAAAAAAACTTATTTGAAATATTAAGAGACACTTTACTTTTATTTAATGTGCTTTCTACATACATAAAATGACTTTTGCAAATTTCTTGCAATGTCCCGTTTATTTCAGGCATCCTTTTCTGGCATTGTTATCTAACTCTGTCCAACACACTGATTCTAATTTTCTTAAAAGACTGTAAGTGCACTTGTATTTTCATTACCTTGATTTTCTTGAGGTTTATATTTGCTTTGTAAACCCTGCAAGAATTGAACAAGTGACTCATTGTTAAAATGATTGTCTATGTCAATACCCTACAAGCAATAAAAATCCTTCTTTTTCCTCCTCATGCTAAGCCTGGCATTGTGCTGCACTTCTGTTTCCTCTGAGCGTTAACAAGCGTGGCATGCTAGTCCACAAAGACGACTCAAACCCAGGTGTTACACAACATGCGTTCTTCACAACACTGAAGTTAGCCCTTTTCTTGTCTCTCACTTCCTTCACAAAATCTACCACCTCTGAATCTGTATAAACAAGTCAATCCAACAAGCACTTCAGGCAATACAGACGCTTCAACCCTGATGAAAAAACATTAATGATTGCAAAGGCTAAAATAGAAGAATGTACAATGTACATGTACAATTAAATATTCAATAATGACATGACCTTGAACTTCAAACATTAGCCTTTTTTATTATTAAGTTTGTGCCTTTTCTCCACTGCAAACTTGAAGAAATCTTGATACTATGATCATGATATTTCAGGTGTATCTTATTGTATGACTTAGGATATTCTTTAGAAGTACATCTGGGAGAAAGCCAATATATGAAATATAATGAAAATGACAAACATAAACAGGTCAGTGAAATGGCGCTCAGCCTTTGTCAGCATTGTGTGTGTGTACATACATTTTTCTTGATATAAGCAGTAAGATATTACAAATTAAACATTAAATGGCACTTTATGATATTCAGGATTCAAAAAAAATCAAAAATAATAATTTTAACTTCAGAAATGTGCAAAAAAAAAGTGCATTATTTGGCAAAATTCAAAACTTTGGTTAATTGCTCCTTTTGTTGAAAGTCTAAACTGCTAATTTTATAGAAAACAATATATTTTAATGCAGATTTTAAATGATCTAATGAATGCAATTCTGCCGTTTGCCCTTAGAATTAATATCTTAATGTGTATAACAAATAATAAAATGTATATTGCACAGAAAAGTTACACTGTTAAAAAGAAAAAAAAAATTAAAAGTACAAAGGTCTTATTGGTCATTGCATAAAATTACCTGTAGACTTT
Source organism: Enteromius trimaculatus (assembly GCA_032361065.1). Classification (NCBI taxonomy): domain Eukaryota; kingdom Metazoa; phylum Chordata; class Actinopteri; order Cypriniformes; family Cyprinidae; genus Enteromius; species Enteromius trimaculatus. The sequence continues at coordinate 18,505,180 of JAUMHP010000057.1, forward strand.
CTTTTAAATGTACAGACATTTCCTTCAGTCCTAAAACACTTGAACTGCATAATTCAAAATACACACTAAATCACCTTCAAAACAGGATAAATTGGGCTGCACCTTTTTGTTTGTTTGTTTGCTTTTAACAGAACAACTCTATCCTTCTCACAAACACACCAACATCATTAACTGGATTTAATTAGCATAAGAGCAGGACTGTGACCCAAAACCAGATCAATCGCAAAAGCAATTAATCAGCCGTTACACTTAGAGCCTGCCCACTTTCACCTATGACAACAAATCTTTAACTATCCCCTAGATTTGTCTCAGCTGGCAAAAACCATACAGCGAGGGAACGCTCTGACAGGTAGCCTTTGATCTGCTAAATCTACGTGTGGCCTAAAGGGTCTAAAAATAAGAAAAGGCATTCATCTCGAGGAACAAATATGACCTTGGCCACAAAAGTTAGAGATGGGAGTCAGGAAAAAGAAGGGCGAGGCGTGACTGAAGATGACTTTTTTACCGGCACATGTTCATACACCAGACTGGTCATGTTATTCACTCAGGAACCTTTTGTGTCCCGCACAATCACTCCACGATAGCACAAAAGCCCGGGCAGTCGTGTGTGGAATGGCTGAATGGCGTTGTTGGGGAGAGAAGCTCTGCCCTTTTGAAGATGCCGCAGTCAGACAGAAATACTGAGATAAGAGCAACACATTGAGCTGAATCCCTGACAGGAGGGAATGTGTTTCAGCTGGGCGCTGACAGATCATCCAGAATATACCAGTCACACTCGAACAGGGTATAAAAACAGCAATAGTCATCTGAAAACATGTGGCAGTTTCAAAATGAGGCGTAACTAAAAGGAATAAAAACTAAAATTATGTCATTATTTATTCGCCCTCATGTCATTCTAAACCTGATGAATCCTTATGCAGGTCTTTTTCACACATAGACAAACCAAAAACATAACACAAATGCCATTGCATGATTTATAAGCATTTACTCACCCTCAAAGTTGTTCCACACCTGAATATTTTGAAGAAACGTGGTAACCAAATATTTAATGGGCATTGACTTCCATAGTATTTTCTGAAGTCACTGGCTATACCTGCAACTGTTTGGTTACCAACATTCTTCTTTTGTGTTGAACAGAAGAAATAAACTCATACAGGTTTGTAACAACATGAAAATTAGTAAATGATGACAAATCCTTCATTTGGGCAAGCTAACCCTTTAAGAAGACTCAGAATAAAGTCTTACAGACTTTTTTTTTAATATTACTTATAAAATATATATATATATATATATATATTTTTTTTTTTTTTTTTTTTTTTTTTTTAAGGATTTTTTACATTTCTACATTTATGAATTCTGTTGAAAATAAAAACCTATGATTTTTCTCATGTCAATCTTACATTTAAAATATTTTGAAGTTAAATGTTATGGGGTTGAATATCAGTGCAAAAAGTCTAAAGCTTCAGATGATAAAGATCAGTGCCTTACACTACCTTATTCACTTGTGTTAAAATTTAACATAAAAGAAACAAGGTATGTCTCCATATGATATATAGCTAATTGTAAAAAATGTATGAATTCTACAGTATATATCCCATTAAATACTACAGCATATAAATAAATAATTATGTATGTATGTGTATATGTATATGTAGTATATTATAATAAAGTATTTAGTAGTACTGAGAATTCCAAATTTAAAATACAACCTCAACTACTGATAATGTAAAAGCAATAAGATCAACATGGTATATAACTGTACAGTAAAGTATCAATGCAATGATATGTGATCAGCAATGAAATTCCAGTTGTAAAGCCCAATATGATGGTTTGGCTCTCATTCAGGGGTGTCTAAGCAGCTGCCGTATTTAAAGTCACTAGGGGTCGGGGCAGTGATCCTGGAGGGGTTGTTCCAGCATGACATTTCCCCTCCTAACCTGACAGAGATCGACCAAAGTCTGGGCACGCTTCTACAATTCACACAACTTCTCACAGAAAGCCGCAAAGCAGGTTTGTATATACTCATTAATAAAAAAATCCACTTATTTTTATTTTGGTGGTTTTAATGGCATGTACTCTTTTATAAAATTAAAGGTTTTCATTAAATATATTTTTCTGCATGTAGGTTTGATCAAGATCGTGCTACCTTTGCCATTCACTAGATGATGCTGTTTAGTCATATTGCAGCAGTCTTCTCCAGTCTCACTACACACTGATTTCAAAGTAAAGTCTGAAAATCATTGCTTTAAAATGACAACTATTTCAAAGTGTGCAAACAAGTGATTCAATTTCATTTCCGATATTAACTAATAACTTTTGACCGACTTGCCTCAAGGTAGTTTACTGTATAGTGGACAATACAATATATGCAATATGGAGGCAGTTCACCTCAAATTCTCATCATTCGTTTTCCTTTTACATCTTTTGGGGTTGTTTTTGTTCTTGAAATGTGTGCATGACTTTCAATTTTGTATGTCAGGCTATGTTGGTTGTAAAGCAGTGTTAACTGATCCAGTGGATTTGTGGTTCAGGTGTAAGAGTGATGCTGGACCTTTGTGAGCTGGATCTGTTTGAGCAGGAGTCGGGTAATGGCACTGATGTTTGGTCCAGTCCATCAGAGTACATTCAAGTGAGGAATATTACATATACAATATAATATAATGAAACACAAGTCACAATAGAAAAAACTTAAAGACTTGTAGAAGCAAATTTAAAAGGCATAGTAGTCTCCATGTTTTACCTCATGTTTAATTATTTGAACAATATCAGCTAAGTACTGGTTTAATGTGGGTAAGTACGTTATTTGTAAACATGATGCATGAAAAAATGTTATTGATGCAACTACAGTATAACGGTCAGATGAATGAAAGATTCATGAGGTCAGGATTTTATGTCAATGTTTTATGTCATTATATCTGCCTACCTTTTGTTTATTATTGTTGATGTGGTATTATTTTCCTTTCCAGTATTCATTAAGGTATTGGCTGGAGTATGGTGTATCAGGGTTTGGGATCTGTGACACAGACGCAGCCTTCTCTGCAAAGGTAATTTGAAAACAAACTGACGTGTCTTGTTTTGTGGAAAAAGTGGGTTTTACTTGGAGACATGATATGATGATTCCATGCCTAGTTTCTGCTTAAAAATTGTTGTGCATTTATGATTCACAGACACTAATGGAGTGGAATGTGCTGATGCAAGAGTTTAATCTACAAGATGACGAAAGGTATCATGTTTGTCAGCTAAACTCAGTTGGTTATTGAAGCAAAATAATTTCCTGTATGAGAAACTCTTACAGTTCTGTAAATAAAATAGGTTGTAAACATCCTTTTATATTGAAATGAACTCTATATCAATTTTGAGCCCATGCACTTAACTAACGTCTCGGTTACGTACTGTAACTCTCGTACCCTGATGGAGGGAACGGAGACGTTATGTCGTGACCACAGACTTGGGTTCATACTTGGGAGCCCTGATTCACTCAGATAGAGAGAAAACACCAATCAGAATTGGTTAGTAGAATTTGCATGCTAAGCCACTCCCCGCTGAGTGGGTATAAATAGGGCAGCAGGTGCATCCACTCATCAGGTATTGCTGAGGAGCCGAGAGCCAGGTCCCTGGGCCCCCACCGATGGGTTGAGGCTGTGGCAAGCTGACATACTGTAATGTCTCAGTTGCCTCCATCAGGGAACGAGGGTTACAGTATGTAACCGAGAAGTTCCCTGTCTCTCAGTCACTACGAGTTATGTCGTGACGACAGACTGGGGTCCATATGGAAAGCGCCACAGCCAAGACCCCCGTCACAACCAACAGCACCGCAAAAGTTCTAGACAGACGCTAGCGTGCCGACAATTGCTATGCAATGTCGTAACCTTCCCAACGCCCCAGCCCAAATTCGCTTACCATGATACCCGCAGGGACCATTGGTGAGTATTTTGCCACCGGAGAAGCCAAACTGTTCATTCCTGGGATAGACTCTAGGGTCTTATTTGTTGTTACAGTTACAGGAACGAAGGGGAAGTGAGCCTTCCGAGAAAGAGCACTATAGAGACCACACCCTACCTGAAGGGAGGTAATGTGTGGAAAACCAATATGGACTGGCCCAGATCTGGGGCAGTACACATACGAACTAGGCCTCTGGGTCAGGTTCCACCTAAGGGGGAAAAGCACTTGACAGCAGAGACGGGCCGAGGGAAGACACGAGTTTACTGTTTACAGGGAAACTTTACCGTCGAGACATAAATCACATGACATTACCCGCAGGGAATCAGGCATGTGGTCACCTAGCCCAAAACAGGGGCTGAACGATCGAGTAAAGCTGAAACTGGGCCTAACGTCAGACTGCTCCGCCAAGTCTGGCTGCCGATGGTGCTTGGAGGATGCTCAACCAGGGTCCGCAAATAGGAGACATGACTGGGAGAATACAAGCCCTTGCATCCCTGTGTAAGGGGGAATGTTGCAGCAAACAGGACACCAGCTCGACTGAATCCAGCAGCTCAAAAGGACCCCTCTGAAGGCCAGCCAGCACTACAGAGAGGTCCCAGGAGGGTATCAGGGTGACCTAGGGGGGTTTAACCTCCTGGCACCCCTCAAGAACTTCACAACGAGATCATGCTTTCCTAGGGACCGGCCATTCACTGCATCATGATGGGCTGCGATAGCAGCCACGTACACTTTCAAAGTGGAGGGCGACAGCCTGCACTCCAACTTTTCTTGCAGGAAGGAAAGCACTATTCCAATCATCTATTTGTACCTGCTCAGCGGGAAGTAGCTGAGCATGCAAATTCCACTAGCCAATTCTGATTGGCGTTTTCTCTCTATCAGAGCGAATCAGGGCTCCCAATTATGAACCCTAGTCTGTCGTCACGACATAACTAATTAATAATTATTACTACAGAAACTTGCTCAAAGAGTCCAACCAAAAATTAAAATGTCATTAATCACTTACAGTACCCCCATTTAGTTCCAAAACCTTAAAAGCTTTATTTGAACACAATTTTAAATATTTTGAATGAAAACCGGGATGCTTTTGACTGTACCATTAACTACCAATTAATTAACACTGTCAAGGTCCAGAAAAGTAAGAAAAACATTGTAAGAATAGACCATCTGCCATGAGTGGTTCAACCGTAACATTCTGAAGTGGTGAGAATACTTTTTGTATAGAAAGCAAACAAAAATAATGACTTTATTCAACAAATTTGGCACTGTAGCTTCACCACAGCGCCCTTTTGGAAAGTACTGTACGCAAATATCGTACTGTTATTTTTGTTTTCTTTTCCATTCACTTCATAATGCTACGGTTGAACCACTGATGGCAGATGGACTATTCTAACCATGTCTTTCATACTTTTCTGCACCTTGACAGTGTAATTTACTTGGCAGGCAATGGGACAGTCACAAGCCTCCTGGATTTCATCAAATATATCTTAGATTGTGTTCTGAAGACAAACTAAGCTTTTACGGGTTCGGAACGACATAGAGGGTATGTGGTTATTAGTAAGCCTTGTCTTGGTGACATAAATGAGGTTTTGTCATCTCGTTGTAGAATATTGATGGTGAGGCAAACAGGTAACATTCTTCCAGAACTCAATGCATCCAGCATTGTTGTTAACGGTTCACTGGTAGAGCTGGTTATAAAGTCACTGATCCCCCCATCACACCATCCATTGTCTCCTGCTGAAGTGGCTGAGTCCATGGAAGTCAGTCTGCAGATGCCACAAGGACACTGGCCGAGCTGGACTGTGAGTGGACATTTCACTGAACTAAGTCTAACAGTTGATCAACAGCAAAGGATTTTATGAAATCATCAAAGCCAATTTTTTTTAGCTGAAAGACTGCTCAGTTAAATTCCAGCATTATAGCTTCTAAGTCAGCAAGCCTGCTAAGCTAGTATGTTCAGTGCATGTTACGTTGTGTAATTGTGGTGTTTGAGAGAGATCCTACAGGAGACTGAATCCAGCACAGTGATTCTTCCAATGATTCCAGAAGTTGGTTTGCTGGTCTGATCTAGTTTGTTGTCTGAAAGCATTGTAAGTCAACTAAGAACACACATTCTATCATTATCAACATAGTAAAATGATTTGATGTTTCCAGATACTATTGCAACAACAGCAAACAGCATAGCAAATTATTTCTCTCAGTGGATAGAAGTATAGTCTTTTGTTAGGCCTTGCTCCAAAACCATGATCAAGGTATAAATTTTGTGATGCATTTAACTCTAACATCTTTATTTAAAGTAAATAAGACCAATGTAAATCATAGCATATGAGTTAACTGCAGAAAATTTGTTAGATTTATGCTTTGGTAACCAAGAGAGAAACTGTAATGGTATATACTGTATATTATACATATTATATATGTTTGTTTGTTTAACTTTTTTTATTTAACTTTTATTTTTAACTTTTTTTGTACTGCGTGCTTTGTGTAGTTATTATTATGGATTATGGATATGGACTCATTATCAGCAAGGGAACAGCTGATCTATTTTCATGCGCAGGGAAATGCCGGCATTATTCACCCCATACCGAAGGAACAGAGACACAAGTATAGAGGATGCAAAGCCGGCGCGAAGCTTAAGACTAAGCGAAAGGAAGAAAAGTGGAGGTACAAGCCCTCGGTTCCGTTGGTAGTAATGGGGAATGTGAACTCACTGGCTAATAAAATCAATGAATCGAGGAATCAGAAGATCTACAGGGAGTGTAGTCTATTGTGCCTCACTGAGACGTGGCTGACCAGCGACATCCCGAATGCTAATGCTGATTTACCCCAGTTTTACTATGGTGAGAGCGGACAGGGACTCTGAATTGAGTGGCAAGCGTAAAGGTGGGGGACTAGTACTTTTTACTAATGCAAGGTGGTGTAACCCAGGACATGTAACTGTGAGGGAAACTATCTGCAACAAGGATATTGAAATGCTGGCGGTGAGTCTACAACCTTATTACGTGCCAAGGGAGTTCTCGCATGCCATTGTTGTTTGTGTGAACATTCCTCTATGTGGCATGCTGAGACTGCGTGTGACATCATTCACTCCACTATCTGCAAATTACAACAACAGCATACTGAGGCATTTATTGCGATTTCTAGAGACTTTAACCATGCCACACTGGACTCCACTCTGCCAACTTTCCATGAATATATTAACTGTCCTACCAGGAAAAACAGGATCATAGACCTATTGTATGCTAATGTAAAAGAAGCATATACTATTTTTCCCCTGCCACCCCTGGGCAAATCAGATCATAATCTGATTTACCTTCAGCCCCAATACAAGCTACGAGTTTAGACTCAACTTGTAATCAGGTGTTCTTTTAGGAAATTGTCTCCAGAGGCTGAGGAGGCCCTGAAAGACTGCTTTGAGTCTACTGGTTGGAGTGTACTACAGGAGCCATTTGGGGAGGATATTGAGGGGGTTACACACTGCACTACGGACTATCTGAATTTCTGTATGGACATTGTAGTCTTCATGTTTTCCTAATAATAAGGCCTGGATTACCAGAGATGTCAAGGACTTTCTCAATAAAAAAAGAGAGTGTTCAAGGACGGTGACAGGGCTGAGCAAAAGCGTGTACAGGGGGAACTTAAGATTAGGATGAGAGAGGCAAAGGATTCTTATAGAAGGAAGGTGGAGCGAAAGTTGCAAGATAATAACATGAGAGACGTCTGGGATGGAATAAAGACCATTAAGGGGATTTAAGAGGAAGAACAGTGCTGCAGCAGTTGGGGATGTGGAAAGAGTAAATCAGTTCATCCACTTCTTCAATAGGTTTGATTGCCCTGCTCCCACTTTCATTGATGGCCCCATTATCTCCTTGCCGTACCTCTCACATGTTCCTACACCTGATTCTCTCATGCCAGCAGCTTCTGTTTGTTTAGGTGCCTGCCTCTTAGACACCATATCTGTGACTGGGGCGTTCCCCCCATCAGACTGCAACCAAAGGTTAATCCCCCTCACCCCACAGTCACTGCTAATGAAGTCAGAGGAGAACTAAGGAAACTGCACAGATGGCCCAGACAAGGTTAGTCCAAGGATGCTTAGGACCCGTGCTGCTGAACTGGGGGAGCCTCTTCAGCATATCTTATATTAATATGTGCCTTCGACTCAGGAAGGTTCCTGCCCTCTGGAAGATATCATGCCTTGTCCCAGTCCCTAAGAAGAACCATTGCAGTGAGCCAAATGACTCCAGGCCAGTGGCACTAACGTCTCACATCATGAAAACCTTAGAACGGCTGCTGCTAGTAGGTTGTATCAGGGACGGACAAGAGAGGGAGTACAGGCTTTGTGAAGGAGGACCTATATACAGCTGAACACCACCAACACCAAGGAGACGGTGATGGATTTTCGAAAGCAGAGGCTGCAATGGCAACCAGTGTTGATTGGAGAGACTGAAGTTGAGGTGGTCAGCTTCTACAAGTACTTGGGGCTGCAGTTAGATGACAGATTGGACTGAACGGCCAGTACGGATGCTCTCTACAGGAAGGTGCAGGGTAGGCTCTACTTCCTGAGGAGGCTGGGGTCCTTCCACGTCTGCAGGAAACGTCTGATGATGTTTTACCAGTCGATTGTGGCTAGTGTCCTCTTCTATGCTGTGGTGTGTTGGGGAGGCAGCATTAAGAAGAGGGATGCTTTGTGATTGGACAGACTGGTTAGGAGAGCTGGGTCGGTAGTTGGTACGGAGCTGGACTACATCAGTGGCAGAGAGAAGGACCCTGGACAAACTGCTATCAATAATGGACAACACTTAATCGCTCTCTTCACAACATCATAATTAGTCAGAGGAGTATTTTCAGTGGAAGGCATGATGTCTTATGGGGGTCGCACACCGGACGAGAAGCGCAGCGCCGCATCTAGGACAGCTCGAAGTATCGCACACCAGACGCGCACATTCTATAATATGATTTATCTGCTCTATAAAAACATGCTACATATTTTTTCTATATTTACTTTACTTTTTTTTCAAGCTGTAAACTAATGTAAGTTTGCAGTAATTTGCAGTATAGGTATCTTGGTATAATTAACGATTTGAAACAAATATGATGTTATTTAATATATAACAATGCAGGCGGCGCTCTGTGGCGCGGCAGGAATTTGAACAGCATCTTGAGTCGTAGCTGGGCGTTGTGGACAGACGCCGAATTGCGCCGCCGGTGTGCGTACACCCATAGAAAACAATGTGTTCGAATTTTAAAGACATGGCGCGAGGCGGCGCTTCTCGTCCGGTGTGCGACCCCCTTTAGTCTTGTTCTCAGCTGTTCAACTCCTCCCAGGGAGGGAGGTGTGCAATGCACAAGAATGTCTAGACTGACTCTGCTTATTTTATCTCTCGCTTCAAACCTTTGTAATTAGTACTAGCAACACTTGTGGAGACTATGGAAGAAACACTCATGTTATGCTTATATTGTCCATACTGTTTATATTGTTTTTTACATTTTTGTTTTGTATATGCTGCTGGATATCAGAATTTCCCTCTGGATTAATAAAGTATCTATCTAACTCTCTATCTCTCTCTCTATCGCTCTATCTATCTATCTATCTATCTATCTATCTATCTATCTATCTATCTATCTATCTATCTATCTATCTATCTATCTGTGTGTATATACATATATATTTTTAAACATTGTACCTTACATGGGGCCTCATTTATAACATGTTGTACAGAAACCAGCCTAAAACTGATCTTATGATCATCTCTCAAATATGTGTACTTGTAATTCCTAAAATGACTGTACGTACAGAAAAGCAAGCTCGCCTCTCTTATAGATGTAAAATCTATAAACCGCAAATGATCTTGAACCTGTGGACAAATGGTTTCAGCTCTCTGTCTTGTAAATGACTATGTCGAAGCCAGTTTTATAAACATGAGCAGTTTAAGATCAAATCAGAGCATCAAATCTGAGGCCCATTGTGATTCAGACAAATCATGCATATCTATGCTGTTTTTAACACAGTGTGGGTTGAATTTTATTAAAGGAATAGGTCACATAAAAATTTTAATTCTGTCATCATTTACTCACCGTCAAGTAGTTTAAACCTGTATGAATTTCTTTGTTTAACCAAACACAATAGAAGGTATTTCGAAGAAAGTTTGTAGGCTGTTTTGAGTCACCTTTGACTTCCATGGAATTTTTTTCATACTATGGAAGTCAATGGTGACCCAGCTGGTCACAGCCTGGTTACAAACTTTCTTCAAAATATCTTCCTTTGTGATCGACAGAGCAAAGAAATTCATACAGCTTTGGAGCGGCTTGGGGGTAAGTAAATAATGACAGAATTTTTATTTTTGGAGTGAACTATTCCTTTAAGAAAAGTGTCACATATGTTTGCACCATTCACAGGTGGGTGGAGGAGTACCATGGGAGCTGCAGAGAGCGATTCTAGTCCTGATTATGACTTTACCTGGGACACCCATTATCAGATATGGAGATGAGGTCAACCCAGTTCAGGTGAGATGAGAAAACCATCTTCAATGTACCATTTCTATAGTGACCGTTTGAAATGACAATCTAGGATATTTATTGGAATCCCTTGTTCAATAAGGAACTTTTAACATCCATGAAAGATTTTAATTGGACAAAAGGTTCTTTATAGTGGTAAAAAGGATAATATTCTTCACTTTAAGGATACATGGCTGTTTTAAAAATTCTATTCACTGAAAGGTTATTTGAGGAACCCAAAACACATTTTTATTGAATAACTTTGGAACCTTTTATTTTTAAGAGTTTAGGCTTTTTTTTATTTAGTTGTCTGAATCTGAATGTAAATTTTTCTGGAATAATATTTCCATTCTCAGGATCTGGATCAACTGAATCAACCTCTATCCCTCTTCCAATCTCTGAGTCAGTCACGTGCTCGTGAAGAGGCTCTACGCTTTGGCAGATTCACCTTTCTTTCCTTTAATGGCAGCATATCTGGCCTCAATTCTACATCCACACCTCCTTTAGCTTACCTGCGCTCATGGGGCTGCATTCACTTTCTGGTCCTGTTTAATTTGGGTTCTGAACCTCACACTATGGATCCAGACTGGGCTCTAAGCTTACCTGAAGATGGGGTGTTTTTAACCAGCACAGGTCTTGACCGATTCGGCCCTGTGTCTCTAAGATCAATAAAAATGCAGCCTCACGAGGCCATTGTCATAAAACTGTTTGAATCTGACAACTCTTAAGACAAGGTTTGTGTTCACTCATTTACTAGTTCATTAATCCACTAATGATGTTTAGTTTGGGCTAAGTAAGTATTTATTACAACAAAATTAAAAGTTAAAAATTAAAAGTGTCTGTTTACCCTAAGTGCAAATAGCCCGCCTTTTTAGCAGAGGCTATTTACACTAACTCCGCCCACCAATGTGTGGTAAGGTTATACAACATTGCAGAAACCTGTTAAATAACAGTTCCAGTAACTTACTGTAGGTAGTAAAGCATGCAGAAGAAATTTACTCTTTGATGTGATTGACCTGAGTTTGAATCCCCCTCTTTCCTTTTACATCACATATCAGATCAGAAAGGCAATTTTCAATAAACATGAAGAAAATAATCAGAAAGGTGGAAAATAACACACACACACACATATATATATATGTTATAATGTACAGTAGTCTAGTGTAAAGAAAAATAAAATTACTGTAATCTTTTTTTTGATAATATAAACAGAATCGCTATTTGCACTTAGTGTAAAAAGTATGTAGTTTAAAAATACTGCTATTTTTAAGTTGTGTAAAAGGAATACATTGAGAGTTGCACTTAGTGTAAACAAAATATATTGTATATATTGCTAATATTTATCCATTAGTGGATAAATATTGGCAGTTGAACTGCAGTCCACTTTGTTTCTTTGCAAATAATCTAATAAAGAGAAACTAATAAAAATTTTAATTAGGATGTTTTCTTTTCCAGTTATGGAAACGTTTAGAGTATGTCCAGGGGGTGGATTCTTATTCAAACAGATTTTAATTGTTATTTTTATTACAAGATGGTTACATTACAATGGAAAACTGCTTATCCTCATGAGTTGAAATAATGTAAATTATTATTACAATTTCATTGTTACAAAATTATTTGAACATTTCAGTTTGAAAATATTTTCATTTGTAATTGAAAACCTTTTTTGTGAAAACAATGCTACATTTTCAGTTATTATTAGATGAATAGAAGGTTTAAAAGAACAGAACAGCATCTATTTAAAATTATGAAATTTTTTATGGTCACTTTTGTTCAGTTGCCAAATACAAGTTTAATTTTATTAAAATGAATTAATCAATTAATTAATTAAAATTAAAATTGAGTACAAAATAAAAATAAAAACTCAAACACAATAATTTGCATTTCCAGTCTAGCCTTTTTTCTCACTACAACTCGTCACATTTTGACGCATGTTTGGCATCGCTTTTTGAGGCTCAAGGTACCCCTTTTCAGTCACTTTTCGATGTGAGGGGTCCTCTATTGTTTTCAGTTGTTTGGCTTAATGTAATGGTTTGCATGCATATATAAATGTATTATATAATTTTTTTGTTTTATTGGAGCACCAAACCCCAGCCCTACCCTAAACCTACACACCACTGAACAATAACTAAATAACTAAACACACACACAGGCAAATGCAGTTACTGTACAGGTATTTATTGCACAAACTAAACAAGCAGTATACATTACAAACAAGTCGTGTCACATTCCAATTCTTCTGAAGCCATACAAAGTCTTTATGAGAAGAAGTCAGTAAAACACAAGGTTTTAATCACCAAAAATGATCCCGCTCCATTCACGTGCTGTCATGTCATTCAGAAAACCCCTTGCGGTAGCATGACGCAAATGATCACGAGATACACAAGAACCAATAGTATTTCACAACAGCTTGACACAATCGTTCACGAGACCCGCAAGAGCCAATGACATTTCATAATCAATGCTGACGTGAGGATTCTTGAAGCTCCATTTTTTGAAATCGTGCACAGACAGGAGAAGGTTTAGGAAAAGGGTTTGGGTTACATGCTCATAAATATATAAATAATATAATTTTGTTTTGACTGTTTACATTGAAAAATCACACCCCTACATATATGCAATAACGCCAATGTTTTTACCCAATATACTGTATCTATACTGACGCTAAGGATTTCCTATTTAAAACAATGGAGGACCCCTCACGTCGAATAGGGGTACCTTGAGCCTCAAAAAGTGACGCAAAAGTGTTTTGACCAAACGTCAAAATGTGACGAGTTGGAGTGAGACTGTGTTGTTTTTAAAGCTTCTCCTAATGTTTTTGCTATCTCTCTGATGGATTTTTATTTTTTTCGTTCAATTTTTGTTTTTGAAGCCTGATAACTGTCTATTTCACTTGCGTTGAGTGCTCCTTTGACTGCATGATGTGGGTTCACAGCAAAAGCTTTCAAATGCACATGGCCCACTTAAAACCAACTCCAGACCTTGTGCCCACTTAACTGATGTAGAAATAAAAAAGAATAGCCCACATCTGTCTGTGAAATGGCTTTTGAGTCAACTGTTCAATTACTAATGTGCTTAGACAAAAGGGGGAGGGACATACTGTATTAAAGAGCTGTACTTTTTCTTTCAATTGTGACAATAATACAATAACCTATGTGTAGCTTCAGCAAACAATTTAATGTAAATTACTAAGTTCTTTTCACTGCCATTAAATAACATAGGAGATTGTAATTTTTTCAGATGACACTTAGAGGCTTTTGCATTTGAAAACTTCATTTACATTGTGAGAGCAAATCAGCCATCTTGGTTCAATAACATTTCGGGGATCAAATGGACCTGCACACTATGTCGTAAAACAGATGAGAACGATATTAGCATTCGGAATGGAACAAAACACTGCTTTTTTTGCTTTTTCTATTTTCTAGTAAAGCCAGGGCAGAGGGCAAAGCCCTTCATTCTGGATTCTCAGTAACTTTACACTTGACAGGTTATACATGTGTGGAATGAATCAAATCATAAATCGTAATGTTGTGGTGGGAAGCAATTCCTCTGTGACAAACAACTCCAGTATGTCATCTGCAAATGATTACAGATTTACAAAATTCGGTAAATGGAAATAAATTACTTTTGATTTGCCTAACCTTCTGAGTCATATTACAACACAATGTTACAAATACAGTATTATAAACCAAGGTTACATTTCAGAAACAGCTTTGCCTCTAAGGCTTGCATTCTCTATACAAACTGGGAAAAACCCTGTAGTGCGACTGTAAAATAAATACAATATGTATTAAAAACAGTTAAAAGGTTGTCCTAATGTGAAAGCAGTTGCTCAGCTATACAAACAGTCACTGCATACACAAGTTCTGACACGTCTAGAGCATGTCGTGCATTAAGTGCTCAGAGAGATCCGTTTTCAATTATTCCTTCACTACGCTGTTCCAAACTGAACGTCAATCCAGAGTTACCCTGTAAATCAATATCACTTTGAAATTAAACCGTGTTTCCACAAACATGCATGAGGCTAAAGGCTCGGTTCATCATTCACAGATTCTCAGACATGTCCT
>JAUMHP010000057.1:18519780-18533150 GCA_032361065.1 Enteromius trimaculatus
TACAAATTAACTGGCAATAAGTCAGACTAACTGAAATAAGCCTGGCTTGTTCTCTAATCTTGTTTTATGGAACAGGCTTAAACCTAGTCCCAGACTAAAATGTAAATCTGAGCTGCATCAACTGAAAAAAACTAATAAAAAACATTTATTTCAAAACATGTCAGTGACTTTGTTTTGTCTTAAGATGCACACCAGTAATGCTTTATTACTTTATTTCTAGCTTTTTCTGCTTGCTGCCAAAAAACGGATGTTTTCAATTCTGCTGCAACAAAATAAAGCATGTGGGATTCATCGGGTGTGTAATTATTGATGTGTGCATTTCTTTTTTTTTTTTTTTTGACAGACAAATCTCAGACAAAAATAAATGAATAAATAAATTAAATCAAGCATGCCGATTTTAAAAGATTTTTTTTTTTTATCAACTATAGTCTATTGAACAGTCCAACTGGGTTGCTGAAGAAATTTGTCATCACAAATCACATTTTACCACTTGTGGTTCCTTCATCCTAAGCCCAATGGATGTTTAGTCAAATGCCTGCTCACACACTTAAATGAAGGTAACTAAAAGAGTTGTTTTAAAGTTAGATTATTATGAGAATCTATTTATTTTCTGCAAAGGAAAACACAATTCTCTTTTGATGAAGGATGCAAGCTCATGAACATCCAGGTTGGCCTACAAAAATCTCCACTGCATACGGTGTTGGAAACTTGTCTGACAACTCACATCTCTGCAGTTCTGTTCAACGCCACAGAAAAGCAAAAAACCTGCACACGACTGCAGGCGTAACCTCTCGCGGATAGGAAACACATTAAGACATCAAAGATGTTTAGATGCACAAACTGGCATGAAATATTTCCCAGAAGTGTGCTTGGCATTTATTTCCTGCTAATGCAAGCAGACAGACAGTACGTCGATTAGTCAAGAGTAAGCATCTTTCCATAAACCCAAAACAGCCTCGGGATTTATAAAACTCAAAATGAAATCACGACCACAAAACATAAAATCCCACATTTTTGCCCTGACAAGTTTGAAAGAGGAAGTTTTGGGCGTGCCTTGCAGCGTCCCATTAAGGGAGCGGTGCTCTATTACGTCGTCTAAAGTAGGTTAAGTGCCCATGCTGTGCTCTCTGATAAACAAGCACCCGCACTTTCTCCCTATAGATCTACCTGGTGCAGGTAACTGTAGTCTGTCACTCCCCTGCAAATCCCTGGAATTTCCACCTCCCTTCTCCTGACGGCCTTCCCCACCCCTCTCTAATCCCACCACACAACTGTCTGTGTGATTTATTCCCACTGGAGGGATGAAAGGAAGCTTAAGAGTGTGCTTGAAAGATTTGGGCAACGCTGGATAGTTAGGAACAGATGAGACCACCGTGTCCTGTGATTTACATCAACCAGTCAAACAAATCTCAATTTCTTGCTGTCTGAATTTTCCTTCTTATCAAAAAAAATAGAAAAATTCTACAGGACTGAGAACTGCACACGTAATGTGCGTCCACGGGATAATCTAAATGGTGTTTCGGTGACTTTAAGGTGCTAAAACGTTAAATAAACTCTTTATTTTTGTTTTCTTGTTTGGCATTCAGTGGGACAGTCACAAGCCTCCTGGTTTTCATCAAAAATATCTTAAATATATATTTTTTTATGCGGGCTTGTTATTACATGGGGGTAAGTGATTAGCAACAAAGTATTCATTTTGGGGTGGAGTATCCCTTTAAGGTTCTTGTAAACTGACTCCGAAACCTTTTTGCATTCGTCACCCTTTCCTATATACGTAACAACACAGAACATCCAACCTTATTCGATTTTTTTTATTTTATATTTTTTTTTATGACAAGCGAAAGTTTTGGAGGCAGTGAATAAATGTGATTGACACAACATGAGGTCGTATTTATTTTTTCAAAAATTTCAGACTCCGGAACGACCTTTGCTGTCAAAAACTGGAAGGTTTTTAAGGAAACAGCACCAAAATCAGGAGCAAATTATGTACATTAGGTGTGCAAATTTATGCATCAACTTTATTAATCTTGTGCTTCCACAAATTATGATGAGAAATGGTTTCCCATAATTATGCACAGCAAGAGCCTACCGCCCATTAAACCCCTGTATTGTTCAACAAACATGAGCACTATTCTTTATCAACAGTACAACAAGTGCTACAATAAATAACCCCCCTTTACTACTATTGTGTGTGCATGTTATTTTCATCTGCTTAGTGTGCATGGTCTTTTGCACACCATTACACATTTAAGGCAGATATATTTTTTTGTTTTTTTCCTCATGCAACTTATTGCACATTGTTCCGCATTTTAACGTAAATGTTTCTACAAGGCATTGATTTCCTCTCATGAACTGAAAGCCATGGATCATCTTCACATCAGAGTAATGCAACATCAATGTTAATAGAATAGTTAACTTGGATCCTTCACCCAAAAATAAATTAAAATTCTATTATTACCCACTTACCCTTGTATCAGAAACACCACACAAACACCATACAAGCCATGCACAAGCACAAAAAAGCCATGTAAGATGTCTGTTTCCACAGAAAAAAAAATAGCTGCATAATGTCTAGAAATGAACATTCTGCAAAGAGATGAACATGTTTCAAATGTGATATAATTACACACAAAACGTTTCTAAATGTTACATTAGAAACATATTTACATATACTTGTGTATAGACTCAATGTAAACATGCATTTAAATGCATTCAAAACAAAAATCCTTATTTGTAAGTTGCTTTGGGTAAAACCAACTGCTAAATGACTAAATGTAAAAAAAAAATAACTTTTTTTTTTTTTAAAGAGAACTTAATATTGTAATGCATTACTTATCAAAAGTAACTTTCTTCAACATGGCTTACCATTTCTTTGTGATTATTTGTGAAATTAGCAGTTTCTCAATAAATATTGTTCCTTTATCAATTGTTTTTCAATTAGGTATAGTACAGATTTTGGGTTGAGAAGCAATAAAATGTATTGGACTTGTTACAATTGGCTCTATCTAAAGTGAAATATATATAAAATATCATAAAAAAGCAATAAGCCAGCTTTGCAAAAACATCCAAAATAAGAGGGTGGGCCAGATATCTGGAACCCCATGTGAGAGTGTAACCAAAATGAAAGATGACTATCAGGATACAGACACAACATTCCTCCACGAACGCTGGTCCCCTGACTGAGAGCAAAGCAACAATGTGGGGCTTGTTGCTCCAGCCCTTCTGCCCCAAGTAACGCCCTGACTAACCTCCCAAATCTGACCCCACCACCCAGACCAGACCACCCAATCAGAAGAATCCCATGTAAGACGTCTTTGAGCAGGGAACACAGGCAACTTTTCCCTCAAATACAGCATGCAATTCAACAAACCTGAATTTGAATATAGAAGAATATTCCCTCATTAACCAGAATTTGGCCTCATGTGGCCCGCCCGTTATCCAGACCTAAATCCAATTGAGCACATCTGGGACATTATGTCACTCCATCCACCAACGCCACATTGCAACACAGACTGTCCAGGAGTTGGCGGATGCTTTAATCCAGATCTGAGAGGAGATCCCTCAGGTGACCATCCACCACCTCATCGGGAGCTAGGTCTGGGCGATCTATATCGGACGATATATTATGCGCATCTCATCAGTAAAGCCGATTCTTTGATTAGTGGTAAAATCTCTACGAGATGCGCATAATATATCGTTCGATATATAATCTCCCAGCCCTAGCATGCCCAGGCATTGTAGGGAGGTAATCTTGTCTCCCATTTGCCAGACCACCTGGAGCCACTACACAAGATGGACATTAGTTCTGTTCAGCCTGTTATGGCAACGGCAGACCTGGGCCTCCCGTCTGACACGGCTCCGGCCTTAGGGACCTCCCATGAACTCTCACCAAACCCTGTTACGACCATGGAAGCCAATGAACTCTCGCCCTGCCCTGCCACAGCTATGGAGGCCATTTCTGAGCCCTGGTCATGTGTTGTTACAGTCATGGAGACCGTTGAACCCCTTATCTTGCCCAGTTATGGGCACAAGGGTCCCCATAGAACCCACACCTCACCCTGCTGCAGCTAAGGAAGCTGCCCATGAGTCTTCGTCTTGCCCAGTTACGGCCACGGAAGTCATTGAATCTTCGTCCTGCCCTGCTATGGCTATGGAAGACATCCATGAGCCCCTGTTATGCCAAGTCATGGCCCTGGAGGCAGCTGAACTCAGTCCTGCCCTGTTTCAGCCACAAGGGCTGCCAGTGGTCTCTCGTTCTGTCCCGTCACAACTATGCTATCTGTGAGTCTGTGTCCGGCCATGGAGGCCGTCCTCGATCTCTCGCCCTGCCCTATTCTGGCCACAGAGGCCGCCCTCGAACTCTTGTCCTGCCCTGTTCCGACCATGGAGGCCTCCCCCGAATACTCGTCCTGCCCTGTTCCGACCACTCAGCCTGCTCTGTCTTGGCTGAAGAGGCCTCGATTAATCTCTCTATGCTCTCTCTCACAGCCACGTCTGCGCCGCCCTGGTGGGCTCCCATTCTGCATGCGCCACCCTGGTGGACTCCCGTTCTGCCCTGGAAGGCATTTGTCCCCACGGGTCTACCCTGGAGGGTCTCGGTCAGGCCTGTTTCGCCTTGGCCTTCCTACGAACTCAAAGCAGATACTGTCTCAGCCACAGAGGCAGTAATTAAACTCTCTGTGCTCTCCATTCCAGTCCCACCTGCTCCGCCCTGGAGAACATCTCTGCCACCTACTCCGCCCTAGAGGGTGTCCCAACCACCAGCTCTGCCCTGCAGAGCGTCTGTCCTGTGTCCGCCGCCTGCTATGCCCTGGAGGGCGCCTCTGCCGTCTGCCCTGCCCTGGAGGGTGTCACCGTCATCTGGACTGCCGTGGCTCTCTGCTCTGTGTATCCCACTGCAGTCCCGTGTGCCACGGCACGGTCCAGGTCAGTCATTGCTCTATGCTTCAGGTCCTTCTCTGCTCCACCACCCTCCAGGACTAACGTGTTTAGTGGGGGATTTGAGTTGAATAAAGTCTGCATATGGATCCGCTTGGCATCCCCAATCCTTATTGCAACGATTACATATATATGTATATGTATATGTATATATACAGTGTATATATATATATATATATATATATATACACACATACACACAAACACATGGATGCATTTTTATTTATTTATTTATTTATATTTGATTTATTTATTAACTTTTTTTATATATAATTTTATTTTTATTTTTCCATTTTCCATCAAGTTATTGTCAATGTCTGACCCTGAAAAATATCAATACTTTTTTTTTTTTAATCCCAGACGTTGAAGGTTGTGTAGATATGTCAAAAATATCAGGTCGTTTTGATATGTTTGGTTACTACACAAAAATTAGATGTGTCCAGATGGGTAGTGCATGTATGAAGTACCAACAAAAAAGAAAATGTTAAATATAAATATTAAATAATGTACATATAACCAATCATTTGGTTATGAAAACATCACATGAACTGATAGCTTTGGAGCACATAAACATATTTTTCAAAATCATCTGAACTATAAAGATGATATATTCAGTATGTGAAATAATATAATGAAAAAATAATTAATTAATAACAAACGATAGTATTTATAAATAGACGAGAATGCACAAATTTCCAATCTGGTTTCCATCCGTAATTAAACTGTGCAATGATGCAACTCATTCATTGATCCAAATGTGAACAGAACAGTATTGTCTACGCTTAGTCTTGGGTTTGCCCTGATTTCTCACTGTCTGGTCATGTAAGAGACCGTGTTTACCCTGTTACCCTGTGAGGTCTGGATAGAAGATTCTGGGTTTGTTTTTCATACATAACTGTATAGGTGGGGTTGATGATACAATCTGTCAACACATTAAACACACTACCACACAAAAGTTTATACACACTTGACTGTCTTTTGATCTTTGAAGGCGTATGCTTAAATATTTTAAATGAGTTTTAAAATTGCACCTATCCAAAATGTAAGATAAATTTGACCAGATATTGACGGAAAAGCAATCAGCCAACATAAATTGTGGTCACCAGTGTCAGAAATGTATTTATTAAGGATCAGTATTAACGTCAGCAAGAAAGTAAATTAAATATTGAATAATGTTTGGTGTTATTTATAAAACAGATAAGCATCCAAGATAAAATCTGCTCTAAGTAAAATTAAAAATAAATGAAGAAATAGGCTATAGCAAAAATAAATTGACTAATGATTTACTTGTTTGTTTGATTGTTTTTTGTGCCTCCACCAAATATCTGGGACTGTATCACTTTTGGTGGCATTTTCTCCCAAGTTCTGCTCAATATCTGACTCTGAAAACCTGAATAACTGAAAAAATCTGAGGTGGCATCTTAAGAAGTTGGCTAAGATTTTGCCAAGATCTACTTTGCCAAGTAGGTGTGTCCAAACTTTTGACTGGTAATGCATTTATTATTTACCCAATAAAATAATACAAAATAAACAAATAAAATACCAAGCAAAAAATATATATATATAACATCTCCGCCAGTGATTGATTTTACTGAGAGAGAGAAAGACTATAGTAAACCAACGTCAAAATACTGTTACAGCTTCACTGTCAAGTTCACAGCGCAACTTCAAGAACCTTCGATGTGAACCCATGTGCGTCCTACCTTAGATAACAGCCTATTTTCTTCTTTCTTTTTCTCCACATGCTGATCCAAAGGCATCTGCAGAAAATCGTCTTCACAGCAGATGAAGCTCACGGTGCATCCCATCCAGACAGGTTCAGGTGAGCGTACTTACGACCCATTCAACGCGAGCGTTCTCGAGATTATTCCTCCTTAAGGTCAGCACGGCAGGTATGAGCTGTGATCGAACGCTCTCGGGCATTTCAATCCAAAAGAGATCCAACGGGCGTTATTCCATTAGAGTCGGCGTCTCCGAGCGCGATTTTCGCTTTCACCACAGAACTAGCATTCAGAATGACGCACTGAAGTAGTGGGAAGGACTGGGAAAGCGTGAGGGGGAAAAGTTTGAAAAGTAACTTGTATCTTCACTGTCGCTCGCGCGTGCACGCACGCTCCCGGAGCTGCAGGAAACGCGACTGGCGCTCAGAGTAAACACAGGCCGCTACTGTTTAATGTGCGGCGCGATGTATTGCGAAAAACTGCGCAGGTACATGAGGGGTTTAAGTCATGTGGGTTTTACACCCGAGTCACGCTATCTGTTGTCTACCTGTTTAGTTTTAGTGGCTTCAAGCACAGTTGACATTACCTACGCATTTACACACAAAAGTTCAATAACAAAGAGAAGCAAAATCCAAAAAGTACACAGTTATTATTTTTTTTAATATTCACTTAAAACTCAAATTAAGTGTTATCTATCTATCTATCTATCTATCTATCTATCTATCTGTCTGTCTGTCTGTCTGTCTGTCTATCTGTCTATCTGTCTGTCTATTGCTGTATTGATTATCTATCTATCTACTGTATCTATCTTAGGGTGACCATACGTGCCATTTCTGTGGCCAGTCCTGAGAAAATGGCACATATGGTCACAGTCTGTCTGTCTGTCTCTCTGTCTACTATTTTTCTTCTATTTTTCCTTTCAGGCAAAGCTTTGCCAGGGCTTGTTTTTATGGACTTTCCTTTTCTAGTTGTCAATAGAGTTGTAAGCGGTGAGATCAAAGCAATAATCAACGTTTAATCAGTACACGTAGTTACTGATCCGTCACTGATCCCGCTATTGTTTTCATTCACTACACTAAAATGAAAGGTTCAGAGGGTAGAATATCTTGTCTTGGAATTAACAGTGTGCATTCCGACATATTGTGCCATTTGTGATGGGGTTATGCATGACCTTCACACCCTGTGACGCCAGCCAGAATATCTCTAACAAATGGTCAACAGCTATAAATAAAAAAGACATTTGATTTTTGCATGCATGAAGCTTTAGTTGTTCCTACATTTTTTTGTAAACTAAGTGCGAAAGTTGGTGTCATGCAAGTATATGCAATTTTAGATTGCAACAGCAGATTCCAACTGAGAGTCCAGAATTTTTGTTTTGTATTTTTAGGTAAGTTAATATTGATTTTATCACTCTGGAATTGGTCGCATTGCACCAGAATTACTAAAATGAAGTCAGTTTGATGTAAGGGCTTAGTGACTTCAGCTGAAAAAGAAAGCCATTATTCACGTTATTCAATTAATTTATTTTTTTTCTTTGGAATAACATGCACAGATGACTAATTCACAGTAACACAGAAATACTTTCAGAAATTAAACAGAGAGCTTTGATTTCCTATTAAGTGTTCCTAAGCAGTGTCTGAACCTAATTAAAACTAAAGAGTCTTAAGAGAAGGAATGAATATATCAAGCATGCGTTAATACCATTCATACCATCATAATAAATATTGGGGAAAGCACACTGTGCATTTTCTAGGGAGAGCGTAGCCTTGTCTGATTTAATGAAAGCTGATTGCTGCTTAAGTGGTCACAAAGAGATAAACAGTGTCATGATTAAAAATGTGTGCTCCTTGTTCGCCTTTACCAGCAGAAAAAAAAAACTTTTTTAATTGCACTTAATATGCGATTTAAAACCCTGAATCAATACATCACTGATTCAGCAAGCAAAGTGGACCATGTGAAAGCTTTTGGCCATAAAGTGCATGTGAGTGGACACATACTCAATTTATACCTATCCGCTTTAGTGCTTGACTTTGTGCTGTTATAAGGCTTTGCTTGCTCAAGATGAATGGCTAAATTGCATGGACTGATAAGGAATAGCTAAAATAATGACTTCCTTCCTCAAGAGTTTGCATGTATTCTGTTCAGCGACTAATTTGGGGGGGTTTTTTTAGATCTGCAGTGGGAATTTTCTTGTTGAACTGTGGAAACAAAATGGGTTATATAGTGTCAAAATTGTTAAAAGTAATTCTTTTAACTGTTAATTTTGAAGGCACAAAATAACTTTAGGTTGATTAAAAATATTAAAGATTCAGTTAGTGAGTGAGTCATAAGAGTGATTCACACTGTAAAATGTTTGAGTTTGAATTTGACACTGATTCCAGTGTTTCATTAAAATGATTCATCAAACAGAATCTGTTCACAAGAGCCATTTGTTTGTTAATCAGTCCATCCTTGTTTTCTGCTTTCTGCTTGTGTCAAACTAATTGATTTCCCTCTCTTTTTTTGAAAGCATGAAATGACACAAAACTGGTTATAGGTTTATTTTGATTTTGAGATCTTAAAGATTCAGTTCAAGTGAGTCATTAGACTGATTCACAAAGTAAGTTTGAGTCTGGTGTCTCAGTAAAATGATTCATCAAACAGAATCTGTTCACAAGAACCATTTGTTTGTGAATCAGCCTACACTGTTTGCTCTGTATTTTATTTGAAATGAATATCATATCATTCTGCTATAGTTTTTTTTTTCTTTTTCTTTAATTCTTGATTCCTAACACATACTACATACTGCTTCCATTGTGTGAGATTTGTCAAAACCGGGCATAAAATAACAGAAAACATGGTTCATTGTGATTAGATATTTGAAAGATTCAGTTTAAGTGAGTCATTAGACTGATTCACATTGTAAACACTTTGAGAATGATTAGCAGCATATTAATCACTCTCCTTACCACTTCTTTAAAGGATTTAAGTGTTTAATTTTGAGAATAAAATGTGTTGTGACATTTCTCAATATTGCTGTAAAGATCGTAAGTGACTGAAATTGAAACCTTTCAGTTATGGTCAAGCATGCAATATGTCTGAGCGCATGATGGCTTTTAGTGTTTGTGTGGATTGAAATAGAAGTGTTAGTAGATAATGGTTTGGAGAGAGAGTTATCTTTGGAGCAAAGCCCAAACTTTATGAGTCTGTTTAGTGCTACACCAACTCTGTGCCCTCTCAAATTTTCCAAGACCAAAGTTTACTCATCCATCTGAAACAAATCACCTGCACAAAGACAGTAGGCAATATGTCCTTTTTTAAAACGTACTGAATGTGGCGTTTTGTTCTGTTTGCTCTGTGGCAGCTCGAGCTGAACACTAGAGCTTTGTTTTTCTACTGTTGTTGGCAGTTTTGAGAAAAAGTACCATTTTAGCGTAAAGGTGGTATAGCATAATGAAGGATAACTACATTAGTGCCACAATAGCCAAGGTCAAGGATCAAAGCACCTCTTTCAGCCCATTACTGAGTCCAATTTGTCTCTGTCCTTTTTCTAATGACCATTGATTCAATTAGTGTTAAGTTCATACGGTCAGCTGAGACTCCTTAACTGCGAGGAATGACATCGGGATAATTTAGAGAAATAAAAATGGACTGTGTTTTTCCATGTGATCGTCCAAGACAGTAAATACCTAGAGTGAAATACCTTCTGTTTTAGCGCATTTATCATTGTTATTGTTGCATCAACTAAACTTTATCATTACTAATAAAGAAATAATTGTGTCAGGGTTTTTTAATTATTTATTTATGTATTTATTTATTTTTCCGGAAAACTAATTGGAAAAAAAAAGACTGGATCTGATATTTGCTTTATAAAAAGAGATTTTTAAGGCAAGACATTTTTGACTGGGAACACTGCAGCTTTAACAATCTGGAGAATAAATATTGAAAAAGCACAATAATTATTAGGGTGTGCTTGTTAATTGTCTGATGCATTAAAATTAACTAGCATTTTCAGGGAAAAAAAGAAAATATTCTCCAAGTCAAAATGACATAAAAACAAATTTAATCATTTACTATGTACTATGGTTTTGAGGATTGGTTCACACATCACACTTTTCAAACTCAGCACTTCCGCATGTGATTTTAAAGATAAGCAAATAACCATCTATACTCATATAACCCACTTTCCAATGTGAGCTGTCATGGTAACCAACAGTGCACAAAGCTGTAAAATGATTTATGTATTGGCTTGATTCTGGGTCAGTAGATTATCTGTTTCTGATCGACGGTTCCAGTTATCTTCACTGGCAGTGTGCCGGAGTGTAATTACTTAGATTGGGTATTATTGAAATGCATCAAAGAGTTTGCATGTTAATTTGATCTTGCGATGATACTGCAGAGTCAGCAAAAGGGGATGACTAAACAGGTAGCACAACCTTTTCAATAACCTTAAGAAATGGACATATTAAATGAGTATATTAAAAAGATTTCTGAAGGATCATGTGGCACTGAATACTGGAGTAATAATGCTGAAAATCCAGCTTTGCATTACAAAAGTATTTACATTTAGTCGTTTAGCAAATGCTTATATCCAA
Organism: Enteromius trimaculatus; assembly: GCA_032361065.1. Taxonomy (NCBI): domain Eukaryota; kingdom Metazoa; phylum Chordata; class Actinopteri; order Cypriniformes; family Cyprinidae; genus Enteromius; species Enteromius trimaculatus. Next base: position 18,531,014 of record JAUMHP010000057.1, read on the forward strand.
TTTACAAATGAGGAGCAATCAAAATCAAAGTCTTTTTTTATATAATAAACAGCATAAAAAATATAGGAAAAGAATAGAGAATATGTTAGGAGGTCCAAAAAAAAGTCAAAAGAACAAGGAAAAAACCATAAAAAAATGTAAAAAATAAAAATAAAAATAAAAAATTATATATATATATAAACAGAACACAGCTATTTTAAATTGTAATAATATGTCAGCATATTATTTTACTGTATTTAATAATACTGTATTTTAATAATAATATTTAAAAATACTGTAACTGGTAATAATTAATTTATTTTCATATTTGTATAATGTATAACATTACCATAAAATATCAAAAATATTCCAAAACATTTTTTGTATCTTTACTGACTTTATGTGACGCTTAAAAAAAACAAACAATACGTTTCCAATGTTTTTTTTCCTTTATAGCTATAGTCACTACCGTCTTGTTTTCCCCACTAAAGCCACGCCCTCATTTTATGATGCGTTCCTGACTGTATCTGTACTATATTTATAAGCCAGTGCGTGTGTGTGAGAGAGAGAGAATCATACCCGTTCATGCTGTTTTCAAAGCAATAAACATGTGCTATAGATAAAACTTCACATTCCACAACTTGAAAGCAATCTTCTGGTCTGGTCCCTAAAAGGATTGCAGTGGAGATAGGCTGCCTTTCGGTATCATTGTTTTGTGTTGTCTTACGTTGTCTGCAATTGTAACATAGTCCTCACACTCAATGATTAGTTATACAGTAGCTGTACCACATAAAAATTGTACAGTACCATGTGTGTTTCATTCTTTCACTCTTTCACACCTTCCAGATCCTTTTATGTCCCAGATAAAAGGCGTCTTGGGTGGCAAAGTAGACTATTGCACACGGATGGAAGAATATAGAAAGGTGATATACAATGTACCACGGAAGGATTAGTCATACGAGATATTAATTTGCTGTAATTATTCTATTATATTCTAAAAGAACGGGTTATGTAACGTTCTCATATTTCAGAGGGCCCTGGAATCATTATCTGACCACAATACCTATGAGCTTTGCCCTTTGCCTAGTTATTGTTGGTGCTTTGGAGACTGTATGTTGGTCCTGCAGGCAATATTCCCTTTTTTTTGCACCGCATGGTGAAAATGTAGCTCGGAAAATCCTTTCATTTCTGCTCGTGACATGTTTTGGGAAGGTTAGGCTGGCAGGGTTTAAGTTGTTGTCGTTGATCTTTGTGTACATTCTTTTGCCCGACTTTTCCGAGGGATGGTAATACCACACCAGTGGAGAATGACAGGCCTCGTCATGTTTTGTTTTGTGTTGGGGTCTTGAGCAGAGGGAGCTTGCGTTTTTCCATCTTGCTCTCCTGGTGTTCTTTTCTCTGGAATCCTACATCACCTTGGAATGGGGCAGTTATGCATTTGGGCATCTGGCTTGATGGACTTGGGCTTCTTTCCTCTTAAAGAGTTCCAGCACGTTGACATAATGTCCCATCATGCCCTGCTGCAATACTCTTCACTCTTCCCCTTCATTTAGCATCGGGATAATCCGATAATGTGCCCTAGGAGAACAATAGGGCTTGAAAGCAGTCTATCCCTTGGGCAGACTGGCTACAAGAGAAGCATTGTGCCTCAATGCCAAACTTAGGTAGCATTAAGCTGAGGTTCGTGTGATGTTTTAAAGGAAAGGACAGGACGTGTGGCTAAGTATGGTGTCCCATACTCAGAATTTGAGCTCTGCATTTTACCAATTCATGAGCACACACACACAGAGCAGTGAGAAGTGTATGTATCCCCGACAAGAGACTCAAACCCACAACCCTTAGGGTCACAAGTCTAACTCTAACCATTAAGCCACAACTGGCCATCATTTTTTTATAAAGGAAAATGTTATGTTTATGTTACGTCACTCTCCTGACTCTCTTTTTTTTTTTTTTTTAACAGTTTAATTTGTTGCTGGGATTTTCTAACCTTTTTAGATTACCATACTATTGTAACAATATTAACATCAGACTAAAATAAAAAGTTTTTTTTTTTTTTTTTAGATCAGCATCTTTTTAATATTTTACTTTAGTACTTTTAATTTATCAGGACATTTTCTGTTTCGTTTAAAGGAATAGTTCACCCCCAAAAAAAAAAAAA
>JAUMHP010000057.1:18535001-18547035 GCA_032361065.1 Enteromius trimaculatus
TAAATATATATTTTTATATATATATATATATATATATATTTCAGCAAAATTTTCATCCCATCAGAATTATTGTGATGTTTTTATCAGCAGATTAGACTCTCATTCTGACGGCACCCATTCACTGCAGAGGATCCGTAAGTGAGTGATGTACTGCAATGTTACATTCATTTCTCTGAATCTCTTCCCATGAAGAAGCAAACTCATCTACTTGGATGGCTTGAGGCTGAGTACATTTTCAGCAAAATGACATTCTTGAGTGAACTATTCCCCTAATATTATATTTTTGAACATATAATCCTCAGACTTACACTTTCTTAGCTGTAATCTGAGAGGGAACAGGGAAAGAGGGAAATGGTTCTGAAATACCCGGCCGATGCCCATCGCCAGAACTCCTAGGGGCCAGAGGACCACAAAAGGCCTCTGTGGAAGAGAGATCCGGGGTTGGGCCAGTGCCGCTTTCATGTCTGGGTTTCCTCGGTCACTTAAATCCGCAGGTGCTGAGACGGGACGTCTGTGACTGCCCAACATTCCCAGGGTGCCATTTGATCCAGACGTGAATCAGAAGATTCTGTAACTGATGACTGAATTACACTCAACTCATTCCACAGCTCAACAGTTGCATGTGTTTTATCCCCACTGCTTTCATGTAAAATCAGTGACCTCTGTTCTGACCATATGCATTAAGAAAAGGAATTATGTTTCCCATTATACGAACTACAAATGTACTTAACCCTATAAAGCCTGCTGTATCATAGTTGATATGCGCATTTCTGAGGCCTAGATAGATAGATAGACAGACAGATATATAGAAAGATAGATAGACTTGTCTATCTAACCATTTTATAGTTTATGGACAAACACACTGAATACAATCTCAAGTTAATTTGTCTCAAAGACTAACAATAGTTGTCTGGAGGAGGAAATACTTCACTTCTCGGGGAAAATCCCTGAACATTACCTCATCAGTCAAAGTTTTTATATAAGAAACATACGAATAGACAAAGGGAGAGAGTAATTTAGTTGGAAAAGCTTTATTGGGATGATATATATACAGTATATATTCTCTGTTGCAGTCTGTCTAGCTGTTTTAATGCCACTTTTTGGCAGTATCTGAGAAAAAGAGATTCAGGAATCGGCCAGTCAAAGGTTAAGCTCAAGTTACGAGTGGACATTAAGACACAATTGTGTTTGGTGTTAAGAAAGCTGACATTTAAAATCCAGGGGCTTTGCAGCAATAACCATCATCCCTTTAATCCCAACGCAAAAGCCATGGGCGGCAGTGATGTGAGGAATTTGACTCAAAGCCGACATTTGGCAGCCCTTTCAAAGGGGTCAGTTATAGCCAGGGCCTCTATATGGATATACAAGCAGCCTTTCAAGAGGACACTGGGAATGTGCGTAAGACACAATGCAGTTCAGACACAGTCAATGTTGCTTCTGCTGCCTCTTCTTATTCTTAATTAATGCCGAAATTTAACTAATGGATGAAATCAAAGTCGTTCAGGCATTCATTTTTAGGATATTGTGTATTGATTTCCCTTCAGCTTTTCAGCAGAGCCATAATAACCATAAAATACCATACAGTTTCTCAGGATTGCACATGCATTCTTCAATATCACAAAATTATTATTAATTATTATTGAGACTTAATAAATGATCCCAGCTAGCGTATATGAGAAGCACTCATTATTTGTTAAATATTTTATTTATTTATTCATTTATTTATTTTACAATACTATGTTACCATGTAGCATCGCTTGTAATTGTCAGTTTTCTTTTTCTTTTTCAGTTTTTCTTTTTTTTTTTTTTGAAAGTTAAATTGAAATATAGTCAAAGGTCGCCCTCTATTGTCCAAAAAGTAAAAACATGCAACCAACAAACATGGACAATGGAAAACTATCATTTTTCGTAAAGTATTCATTTATTTAGGCTGATGATTTTAAGTTAAATTGTATATTTATATTTGTTAACTTATGTTGTGATTTAATTTTTTTAGATTACTTTTATTAATGTTGTTTTTAAATGTTTGTTATTAATTAGTTCGTATAAATTGTCCAGAGATAAATCAATTTTCAATCAATTTTAACTTAAAAAAAATAAGTTACTGTACATGTGGAAAATATTCCACATTAGCTAGAATTCCAAATTAACTGCTCAAAAAATGTCATATGTCAAAGATTTTATGGCAAAATGGTAAATGCTTTTAATTTGATTTTACCAAAACCCACATGAATACAAATGATCATATATTATATGCTATATGAGATTAAGATAACTGATCACTACATGTGTTCAAATTTCACAATTCTTTAACATGAAGTTTCAGAATGTAACGAGTTATTTAGAAAGCTATCTTCTAATATTGATAAATGTGAGGTACAACTATTTGTAACATCGCGTTGCTCCTTTATATTAATAAATCTGTCCACTAGATGGCGCTGTGTATTTATTAAACACATTTGATGGCAAATATTGTAAATGTTACATATTGTCAAGTTAAATGCTCAACCAGTGCACTTTTAAGTAAACATCTCTAGGCTTAAAAGCATTTGATAAAAGTGCACTGATGAAAATATAACCATTCAAAGAAAAGTACACCCAAAAATAACATTACGGCATATTTTACTCATCCTAGGTCTATGACTTCTATTTTCAGACCAACACAGTCAGAGTGTTTTAAAAAAGTATCCTGGCTCCTCCAAGCTTGGTAATACTGATGAATCTGGTAAATCGGATATATCCGCAGCTACTGCGACAGAAAAACTAATCTATATGCCTCTGGGGGGTTATCACATGTCCTCTAAAGCAGGTTTTTGTACGAAAAATATTTCTAGTTTCAGAATTATAATGCAAATGACTGACTTCTGCCTCGAACTACTGTGCTCGACGTAACTTGCATCATACATGGAGTCATTGGTCTATGCCTACTCCCTTAAGGGCGCAGAGTGTGCCCTTGAAGGCATTTCTGTCCCGTTTGGAACTCCCTTAAGGGAGCAACAGAGCAAACGTTACCTTGACAACGCTGCATGTGCGTGCAGCCATCAGCGCTTTAATAGTTGTTGCAAATAAAAAAAAATACTTCCCATTACTATTGTTATTTTATATCAATAAAATCCCTTTGTCTTATTTACTCTTAAACTTTTACTAATTGTGCTTAAACTTGCTTACACCACGTCTTAAATCATATTTCTATTAGCCCGTTAAAAATTATCTAAAAATATATTTTGTTTTACATTAAAATAAAGACAAATCTGCCTATTTATTTATGTTTGCATGCGAAATCGAAATTAATCCCAGCTGTGTTTTAAAATGCATGTTTTAAACGAAATGACACAAAAAATTTGTTTTAATGTAGTAACCAGCCAAAAGCCAACTAGGCCTCGATTAATAGATTAAACAAAACCACAAATTACAAATCAAAGCAGAGTTACAGTACACAGACATTACAGTACATTTAACAAAGCATGCGGTGTACACACTGCCAACATGTGCTTTAAAGACAACAGTAGGATATATTGTTTCTGCACTCGTGGATATTTTGTATGATGGGTTTTTTATTGTAATTACCTAGAGTTTTGTGTTTGTCAAATGGATATATCCTACTGCAAAAAGCCATGGTAAAGTCATTTGGCTGACGTGAAGTGTTTGGCCTTTACCCTATTTCCTGCTCTTAATGCTTGTCCCTGTGGCATTTGGCATGTATAAAATTTGTGGTTAAACATTTTTCTCATTTTATAGCTCCTGGGCGTATATCTACTACAAAGGTCCGCTGAAAAAGCTACTGGGAAGAAAAATAGGCTTTATGAGGCGACACCATCAACCTTTGCGCTCCTGGGGTTTCTGAGGCCAAAACACACACAGTATCTATGTTGTCCAACTTTTCTGACAGCTGAGGTTTTGATTGTTTCATACCTTGTATGCTATTTGCACAAGACAGTAGCCATTTTGAAAGCTAAAGTTTGATTATTCAAATTACGTGACATATTATGTTGGAGTGACATTTAAGAAAGTATTATAAATATCACAGATTTAAACAAGGTACAACTAATAAATATTTATATTTTCCTATTACTTTTTTTTTATTATTTAAAGAACAACTTACAAATGTGCCTGGTAGATGATAAACACAGACTTAAAGAATATAGAGACTTAACGATGGGCTTTCTGTCTTTCATTGATTAAATAATTTAATATTTATGTTCTATGAGGACACATTTAATTAACCATAAGTATAAAATAGTTCTTTTGAAAGAATCTAAGTTTTTATCATCTCAAGCTTACACATATATGTATATATGTAGACACAAACAGATATAATTACATAAAAGTTTTACAGTTTCTTTATATCCATTTTTGTCCATTAATTGTACATTATTATTTTTTGTAACTGTTTGTTACTGTTTTAATATATAAACACAAGTGTTGCTGTTTTCTATTCATCAAAGAATCCTGAAATATATTTCTAAAAAATCACGAAATGATGATATCATAAACGATATCTTGAATTCTGTTTAAATAGATCAGAGAAGAAGTCTAAATGTAAATTTTGTGGTGAACTGTTCCTTTAAGAGCTTTACATTCTCATATGGCCAAAAATACAACCATGAATGCTTGGAAACTGTTTGTTATGTGACCATAACTCTTTCTGTCCAGGTGTCATCAGATGACCGATGTCTTCCATCCATAACTGTGTTTGACTTCTGACCACTCAGGAAAACAGCCACAGAATGTCCAAGTGTCCATTTCCTGTCCACGTCCCTCACCCCAAATAAACCAGCACAATACGTCTTTAATTACGTAACACCGACACTTCTTTTTATGTGTTTTTCCTAGGAGCGTGTGTATAAGCAGATCTGTGTGTTTCTGCACTTGTGACGCTGCATATCTGAGGGATGAGGCCATCCGAGGGGAACCTCAGGAAGACGACACAGAGGCTGATAAATGTGTTTGCTGTGGCACCAGGCAAAGCAAGCCTGACTGTCGCCCGCCTGCTTTTTCTCACTGAACTGAATGTTGTTCGAGTACAGAGGAGACGGTGTGGACTGATTCTATACAGTAGTATGTAAAGAATGTTTGCATGTATCTAAGGCATAAATGAACCCAATATGAACATTTTGTAATCATTTTCCATCCTTATTTCATTGTATTAAATTTAAAGCAAAACATTTTATTATAAAACAATGAATTTGGACGTTCACAGCAGGTCTGATGGTACTGGCAGCAATTCATTTTGCAGAAAAAAGTCAACAATGACCTATTTTTTTATTTTGTATGGCTTCGGAAGAATTAAAATATAGTGCATGGCTGACATAAATTACAATTATTATACTTTAATGCTTTAATGATGTTAATGGAAATTGGAATAAATGTAATAATATTTAAATTGTAATAATATTTCACAATTTTATTGTTTTACTATATTTTGACCAAATAAACAAAGCATTTGTAAGACTTTTAAATATTTACTATACATCTCAAATTTTCTCCTAACATCTCATTTTGTGTTTCAGAGAATTATGGGGTTGGAATGACACTATAAAGAGTAAAATGTACATTTTTGAGTGAACTAATCTATGAATTTAATGAAATGTGCCTAAAAGTGGTACAAATGTATGTGCAACCCTCTCTCTTTGTACAAACTCCCTCTTCCATTTGATTAAACTTTGACTGTTTTTATGATTCTATGAAATATACAATTAGATACTTATCATTGCATGTTTTCATGCCTCCCACATCTATCTCATAAATGGAGAGTAAACTGTGGCTTCCTGAGTCGAAATACCTCTCCTCTGATGCTCGATGGCTGAAGTCAGAATGAGGTCACTGTCACTTTAAGAAGCATCCTGCTCGAGTTTTTGCTCTTTGACTTCTGTGAGCGCCGGTCAGATCTCTGTCCACAAATGCTGCTGCTGATGTGGAGAGAAAGAGGACAGGGACACAGAGAGAGTTCAGATGGAACATCTGAGAGGAACATCTTCGAATCACTGATTCCCAAATGGCTGGAACATCTGGCACTGTTGTATGAAGATTAACTTTATTGGTAAGGTAAGTGTTTGCCAGATATTTTTCTTTTAGTCTCCCTGCCTCTTTCGACTGTTTAAAGTGCACATGTGTATAAACATCAGATTATACATTCATATTCATCCATGTATTTGTTCTGTCATTGTTCATTAGTTGTATGATTATATGATTATATTGTTTGTGCTGATTTCTTTAGTCAGTGAATCATTTATTATCTTCAGGGGAAAAGTAAAGTCAAAGACCAAATTAAACATAAAGCATCACTTCAGTTCCACCTTGAATGCATAGGAAAGTTGGCTTTGCTGATATTTGATAGCACTAATGCCACCATTGTTTAATAAAATGGAAACATGAACCATATGAATATTTTAACATTAGCCGATGCAATTGTGCAGCACTGGCTTATTAAAGGTAAACATGCTCTCTGTGATACTTTGTGGTCAGGCAGTTTTGTTTGTGGTCTTTATCCACATTCACTCTTTTTTACTGCATTCAGCAGAATAAGAAGCTTGAGTGTTGCGACAGTAATGTGTCAGGATAAAGAAACGGCTGATACACTATGTTTTGACCAACAGAATGCTTAGTTTGGGTATTGAATTCAAAAGGGATGAAATTAAAATAGTTTCAAATCCAATACCAGCATGCACCCTTTGGGGTAAATAATATCAATGACTTAAATGTTATTCTGTTATTGCACAAATGTATAGTTGAGAAGAAAAATAGCATGCAAGTCACACAGACAAGTTTGATAAAGTTTTAGAAATATATTTCTTTTAGAAAATTGTCAAGATCTCGAGTGCCTGAATATTAAAAGCACTTAAAAATAAAAATAATAATAAATACAATTTAACAAGAAATTTACAGAAAGAAGAGCATTGTTGTTCATGTCAGAACTAAAAACTACTGAAATAAATATTAAAACTCTAACCTAATACTAAAATTATGTGGTAATTAGAATAACATTGGCAGAAGTACAGTATTACAGTAAATATATATATATTACAGTAAATATATATAATTTAGTTAAAACTACTAAAAATTAAGCCGAAATGTAAAAATTAAACTAAGTAGTCATTCTTTAAAAAAGCATTAAACACTGTAAAATTAAAATACAAAAATAAACGTTTAAATAAAAATTAAATATTTAAAAACTAATTCAAAATCTTAATATCCATAAAGGTAGCAGTAACAATACTAAAATAACTCCACATAAATAAACAACAACATATGGTATTGGAATGAAATGAGTCTGAGTAAATCATGAGAAAGTTTTAACTTTTATGTGTGTGTGTGTGTGTGTGTGTGTCCTATTCCTCGAATTCATTTCAAGTGGGTCAGATGTTCACTCTCACTCTGTCTTAAAAGAGAAGTAAAACAAGCCAGTAGTGCTGTGAGATGAATGATTCTGCACACAAGGGACTGAACTGATATATTAAGCGAGACCTGTTTACTGTGTATTTCTTATGTTTCCATGACTCACCCTCACAGTGGATGGAGAAGGTTTAATCTGGTTTAGTCCAGCGTGGAACAGCTCTCCATCATGGATCCACTCGACCAGCTGAGCAGAGAGAGGTTGATCTTCTATCTGACCATGCCGCTGTCTTCGATCATCGTCTTCTCCAACCTCTTCATCATAATAGGCATCGCCTGCAACCGTCAGCTGCACAACACCCCAAACTACTTCTTCTTGAGCCTGCTAGTGGCCGACCTGTGCACCGGCATCACCCTGCCCTTCATTCCCTGCATGGCGCTCGACCGGCAGCTGGATTTCAAGCAATGCTTGGTGATGTACATCTTCCCCAACTTTCTGTTCCTGTCGTTCCTCTTCAATCTGGTGATGGTGCATTACGAACGCTACCTGTGCATCGTCAGCCCGTTCCACCACAGCCAGTTCTGGGTTCACCGCTGCTTCCCATTGGCTTTGCTGACGGTTTGGCTCCCTCCATTGCTGTATGCATCGCTTCCTGCCTTTGGATGGAATAATTGGGTTGAACCCATTTCCAACAAGAGCTCAGACTCGTCCCATAACTCCTCCAAAGAGGAGGAGGTTTGCACCTACAAGCAGATTTTTCCCAAGGCCTTCATTTATTTGGAAGTGTGTGGACTGGTGCTACCGGCCATGCTGTCTATCGCAGCCATGACGGGACGGGTGTTGTGGATCGCGCGCAAGCAGCTGCAGAACATCCGGAAGCTCCACCGCGCCGTGGACCGTCTTCAGCAGCAGCAGCAGCAGCCATCGGATCACGAGCAGCAGCTTAACCTGCGCTACGCCAAATGCGTGGCCGCCGTGTCCCTCACGTTCCTGGTCTGCTGGGTGCCGTACATCATCTGCCAGCTCATGTCCGTGACGGCGCTGCAGACCGGGGTGAGCTTGCCGAGCTCATCTCTATACATCATCATGTCCTGTACTGGAATCGGGAGCATGGCCATCATTCCCCTCATACTGGGACTGGCCAACAAGCAGTACACAGAGCCCATCAGCAGGCTGATGCTCAAACTGAGAAACCGCTGGAGAGGAGGACAGAATAACAGAGATATTGCACTCTGATTAGTGGAAAGTGAGTAGAGAGTTCCAATTGAGCGTATAAATAAAAGACCTGCTGTGCATATACTTTATGAAATATACGCTATTAAACTGCCCCTTTATAGTTTTCATGAGTTTTCAAGCTGCGTGTAACACAGCTCTAAGTGAATGAAAACATCCTGCAAGGTTTGAATGCTGAAAGTGCACCATGCATTAAGTTATTGGCTGTTTCGTAACATGCGTTCTTCAGCGATCTTCTACATCTCGTTCTCATTCTACATGATCATCGTCGAAGTTCGGTTCCAAATCTTAAGAACACAAGTGCAGAGGACGTATGCAAGCGCCCGGATGTGTTCTTGATATTGAGGATGCATCGAGGGCAGACTTGAGAGAATCAAACTGTTAGAAATCCCAGAAGACAGTGCAGGTGGATGGTGTATGGAAGCCTGCAAGCCTTAAACTCACCCTCGCAAATACTTGACGGCTCTTGAAATTAAGTATTTATTGTTTTGTTTTCCGTAATTGTAAACCCAGTAGAAGTTGCAGACCCTGAGAAAAAAACGTAACTGTAAAACTATCAAAAGTTTTAATAAGTTGTAACATTCGTTTGTAATTTTGTTGTATGTATTGTTCATTGTCCGCTGCTTCTGCCGAGACTATGCGGTCAGTTAAGTGAAAATGCATACACCTCAATTCTCGCAATGATGCCCTATGTGTTATCGAGTCCTTTTTGAAATCTTTCTACCAAGGATGCTTGGCAAGGCCAGTGTAGTGCCGAATTTTGACCCCCTGCCAGTTTATTGGTAGGTTTAGGGTTAGGATTACTATTGATTCTACGAGGGGAGTCAAAATATGGCACAATACGAGAACACTAGTCCGTTTATAAATATATGAAAATAAATGCATATAAAAAAGTAAAAATTCTTTATGGAACCATTTAGACAAAAAATGGTTATTCTATGGCATTGTGAAGCACCTTGATTTTTAAAAGTGTACACCGTTTAAAAGTTTGGGGTTGGTTCAAGTTTTTTTATTTGAATGAAATGTATTAAATATTGTTAAACATTACTACAATTTCAAATAGCTGTTTTCTGTATGAACTCAATTTAAAAGGTATTTATTCCTGTGATGCAAAGCATCATTACTCCAGTCTTCAGTGTCACATGATCTTTCATAAATCATTCTAATCTGGTTTGCTGCTCAAGAAACATTTATTATTATCATCAATGTTGAAGGTAGTTGAACTGTTTCCTATTTTTATGGATATATTTTTTGTGGAAAGTTCAAAACAACAACATTTAGTTGAAAACAAAATCTTTTGTAGCATTAGAACGGTCTTCACCGTCACTTTTGATCAATTTTATGCATCTCTGCTGAAAAAAGTAAACAATCTTATTTAAAAAAATGACTGATCCCACATTTTTGATGGTCATGTAAAAGAACAAAACGCCTAATCACATCTGTCTTTTGTCTGAGTTGTGTGCTGTCACTGAAAATCATACATACAGCATATATGTTTATCTTGTATATATCTTGTTATACCTTGCATGTTTAAATGTTCAGTTTTGTGTGATGTATTTTACATCGTTGTTGCAAACCGTGCTGATTTGTCACTGAGATAAAGTCATCTAGTTAACTAATGTGGAGTGCAAAAATGACTTGGATGTATCAGTAAAAATGATCTTTAAAACTACCAACCAATTAGTAATGTTTCATATTGTAATGTGTTTATGATTGTATTTTAATTATATGTATTGTAATTATATTATATTATATTATATTATGATTGTGTTATATTATAGCTGTACATTTTCAAGTAGCCTATAATATTCATGGTCCAAAATGGAGGGGATTTAAAATAAATAACAATTAATTAATTAATCTATCTATTTGTCTGTCTCTCTGTCATTACTAACTGAGGACATTCAGTACACTACAACATATTAGTTTACCAAACATTCATAATCCAAAAATCTTTTACTGAGATAAAGTATTAACAATGAGACACACTTTTGACGTCATACAGCAAACAACTGAACCATCATGGGAACTTTAAACTGACCAGTGGTTTAGATTGTGATCACAGATGTGGTAAGATATTTTTGCAACTGAGATAAGAGTGTTTTGAAATATCCTTCTCATACGCTGATTCCCAGAAATGACAAACATCACGGTGACTGTTGAGTAAAAGAGTAGAGAATCTTTTGAACAATGTCTATGTTTGCATACTGTGTGTGTGAGCCACAAGACAAAGAGCTAAAATCACAAAGTAACTGTAAACAAGAGATATAAAGACAAATCGAGCTGTCCTAATGGTTTGTGTTGCAGGGTAAAATGTGAAACATGCCGAGTCCCTTGAGAATATTTCAGTAAGTTCACTACAAACATTGGCAGCCACACTCAAATGTTGATCATTAGTCACATGTGCATTTATATAAATAGGAAAGTATTTAATTAATATCGTAAATGTCTGACTCTTTGTTCCCCACAGTTTTGAAATAGAAGCTAAAGGTTTTTTTTGTTTGTTTGTTTTTAAACCCACAAACACACCCCCATCCCTTCACCCACACACTCTTTAACACATTCTAATGCACTTCCGGCACACAGATCTTTCTTCCTTTCTTGCTAGTAACAGAGTTCCGTTGTAACTATTTCAGCAGTCGTCAAAAAACTTTGTGGATTATTAACCAAGCAAAATCTAAAACACACAGTGATATAAAGTGGGTAAAGATGTATGAAAGATGTTGGACATTGCAGACATCCCAACCTGCCAAAACCCATTTCAGGGAGTCCCTTTTCTTTTTTGGGGGGGCACTCTCCCTCTGCCATAACCATCTCGTAGACTGCACTGACTAAACTCATATCTTCTTCGGTCCCGAAAAGAGAAATAAAAGTCCGCCCACACTAAAAATAGATTGGCTTATTTTGCTGAGCAAACCAATCAGAATGTTCTCTGTCTAGCACGCGCTTCAAACAGGCACACAAGCACAGTTCCACATGCACGCACGGTCTCTCTCACTTCACTCCGGAAAGCGCGTGCATTCTAAGATGCACGAAACAGACATTAATGTCTCGCGTGCACGCTCTTGCCTGCTTGGACTAGATTCCGGGATATTTTATCCAATTCAATTCAACTTCAATCCAATTCAATGAGTTAAATTATTAGCATTATATAAACACCACCCCAGATTCATTAAAAGTGCAAATGTGAGAACGCACGTCTGAATGCTACTTCTTTATGTCTGATTTTTACATTTTTAATTTAAAAGTATTTTAATGTATTTACTTTTAGGTAAAATAAACAGCAGTGCTGGTGCTAATTTAAAAGTTACAGAAAATTAATTTATGACAATGAAACGATAGCTGATCTCTTAATAACACATGGTAAAAGTCAAATTTAAAATAAACTTTTGACATATGACACTTAAATATTAAAATATTTAAATATTTAAATATGCATAACTACAAGACACAACTAAAATACTAATG
>JAUMHP010000057.1:18547280-18558456 GCA_032361065.1 Enteromius trimaculatus
TTATTTAATTTCTTTGGTTAATTTATTTCATTTCAATGGTGATGACCAGAAAGGATATATGGTTTTATAAGATTCCCCCGTGAGTAAACCTGTTTCCTTTCATCTGTTGGGAACAATATTATATTCACCTGCATCATAAAATCCACCTGCACAGAAGTTGACCCCCAAAAAGCATGAGTACCCTATGTACTATCAGATATATTCAGGCCATTTATTGTGCTGTGACCTTTTATTCTGAAATCCAGATCCAATAAGAGCCATTGCAAAGGCACTTTCATCAATGAATGCATAAGTGCAGCCACAAATCTGAATTTCAGATTAGATTATTTTACTGATCAGAGAAGGATGCATGCATTTTACTGAAAAGGTAACTAGATCAAAATCAGATACAATTGACCGAATGCAATACTCATCTTTTTTTACCCGTTTGTTCTGCTCTCTGTCCTGTTTATTGCAAGCGGCAGCAGTCTCATGCTGGCTCGTCAGATTTAGGATGTTATCCTTCTCTCTGCTTCTCTGGGTTTCCGAGTTCAGAACATTCCAGCTTCAGATTGAAGCTCAGCAGATCTTCACCTTGAAGAAAGAAATGGTTTACTCAAAAATTTAAATAATTTATTCATTCAATTTATTCATTCTTCAATCCAAAACCTGAAGGAGATAGTCTATCGTACTTTCATTAGCAAAAATATGATTTTAAAATGTATAAATACATTCGCTTAATGTTCAAAACAACCTCTTTTTTTTTAATAATTGGAGACAAATGGAGATTTTGCTCATTATAATCAAGGAGTCAACAGGTGCCAGATGTAATTTATCTGTCTGAGAAACAGCACATCTTGACCAGTGCATCTGTGATCTTCTGAGTCGGAATGATTTATGCAGGACTAACATAGATTTAAAGTCTGCAGCTGTTAGATCTACACCTCTGAGGTAAGCTTTCTCTCAATGAGCAGAACCAGGCAGTCTGTATTCAAACAGATTCATCCCCAAAGGATAATCATGCATTTTCTTATACACTGACCCTATATTTTGAGGAGAGCATTAGTATCTCTCTGCGTACATAGACGTGATGGATGGTTTTTATTTGTTTCCGGTTTCCAGGTTTTTTGTCAGTTCAAAACAGTCCAATCTTAATCATATTGTTTCGTTTACTCCGGATTTTTCCGTACCTCTCACAAACGATTTGTGACCTATGACATTTATGACTTGCAAACAATGGTTTGTCACACATTCAGTAGTCCTATTGCATACTATTAAACTACTTCTCTTTTCATAAAACATATTTAATTGTGGGCTACTAACACATTAAATTATCATGGGAAGCTACAGATCTGTGTCAAAGAGAGCAGCAAGTGAATGTGAAACTGCGTTTTATCAGAGATCTCCGAGGTTAATGTTACCCACCACAAAAGCATATTGCTTGAAAGATAGGTTTTCTCCTCATGATAAAGCTACTAAATTTAAAAAAGGGACTTAGTCGCAGAATTATAATGTTGCCAGATATATATATTATGTGTAAAAGAAAGATAAATGTTTAATGTCAAACAAATATTTGGATTCAGCTATGATTTTTAGAAAAAATCTCTTTCAATATTTCAGACTTAAATAAATTCACCTTGCTGTGAAAATAGCCTCGGCCTTACCTTTTCAATTTGCGGGGAGGGGGAAAGCTGACAAAAAATGAAATCCAGCAGTCACATCTTTTATTTATTTCTAATGCTTTGTTGAAAATAGGTAAAACACAGTTCTCCGTTCAATGTCTCCAATTTTGGATTCAATAACTGCTTTGTTTTAACTCACTGAATCAGTATGATTCTTGAATGAATCGTTCGGGCCGCTTTTGTGAACCATTAATTTAAAAAACGATTAATTTAAAAAGATCTGACCCCAAATTGCGTGTACCTGCATGTAAAATACAGATCTGAAGGCAGAGCAAATATATGTAAATATTCCTGCTGGTTCCTTAAATATATCTACAGGAATCCTGTAGGCTGTGTGAACAGTCCTTCGTGAATCCTACAGAAATGTTCTTGTGAGTAGCACAGATATCAAGCTGTCTCTGCTGCCCTCGTGTGGCCATTAGTGGAAACGATCCACTTTTATAATTGTACATAAAAAATATAATAATATGAAAATTATTATAGCATCACATACTTACACTGTTGTTGTTGTTTTTTTTTTTGCTTTTTTTTTTTTTTTTTTTTTTTTGCTGTTTCTCGTTCGCTAATTTCAAAATATTTATATTTTGATGAAAAGCCTATAATGAACTCCATAGCTCCTAGTGTGACAACATACCCCATAAGCTATTGCGATTGGAATATGTGGTCACAAAAGGTCAATGTGTTTTCAGTGAACTGTATTGTTTCTGAACTGTAAGGGTGAAAACATTTTTCTTCTCATTTTCTTTCATTTTTTTTTTTTTTTACCAAAATACACTGTATATATCGAAAGTGAAATTTGACCTGGTGAAGAGTCCAAATATGACGTGGATGTGTTCTGGACAGGATTTGTGAGATAAACAATGTATTAATTTCAGTATTAATTGGCTTTTTATTATTTTAGTCTTTATATATTATATTTAAGTTGATTTTGGTTGTTTAGTGCTCAGTGTGACAACTTACCCCATTCGCTATTACTATTGGGGCATGTTGTCACAAAAGGCCAATGTGTGTTCAGTGAAATATTTACATTTAATTTACATTTATGCATTTAGCAGATGTTTTTATCCAATACAACTTACATTGCGTTCAAGTTACAGTTCTACATTTTATCAGCTCTTTCTTTCCCTGGTAATCGATCCCATGATTTTGGCATTGCTAGCGAAATGCTCCACTATTTGAGCACAGGAAAGCATTAAATTATATTGTTTCTGGACTGGATTTGTAAGATGAAGAATTGACAGAGCAGCCATCAAGTGTTCTAGATTATTACATGTGGGGTTTTTAGGTCCGATAATGAACACCTCTGTTTTGTCAGAATTTAACAGTAAGAAGTTAATTGTCATCCAATTTTTTATATCAGCTATGCATTCCATTAGTTTCTCAATTTGGTGTGTTTCACCTGGCTGAGAAGAAATATAGAGCTGAGTATTGTCATTATAACACCATGTCTTCTGATAATATCTCCCAAGGGTAACAAGTAAAGCATAAAAAGTAATGGTTAGTACTGAGCCCTGAGGTACTCCATACTGCACTTGTGATGGATTTGATATGTCTTCATTCACTGCTACAAACTGATAGCAGTCAGATAAGTATGATTTGAACCATGAGGCATTTCCACTAATGCCAATAGAGTTTTCTAGTCTATTCAAGAGAATGTTGTGGTCAATAGTGTTAAACGCAGCGTTGAGATCCAACAGCACTAATAATGAGACACAACCATGATCAGATGATAGAAGCAGGTCATTAGTAACTCTAATTAGAGCAGTCTCAGTACTATGATACGGTCTAAATCCTGACTGGAAATCCTCACAGCTACCATTTTTCTCTAAGAAGAATGAAATATGACCTTGGCGTGTTCTTGACAGGACCTGTACAATAAACAGTAGTACTCATGCCACACACAAATTCTTCATGTGGCATGAAATATTTTTTACTGTAAATAAAAAGATGAAAAACAAAAACTCTTTTCTATTTCAAATGTTTTATTCAGCCTTTTTGTTTGAGTGTAAAATACTTTTAAAGTCAACCCTACACTCATTTTCTTTTCAGTGTAATTTGAGAGTACATCCTTGTTTATCATTTGTGGGAATTTGCAAACAAATGAGATCCAAGCAGGTGTAGACTTACATCCCCCTGACCAATCACTGCAGAGATCTGAACACGCCAGAGTCTATATATAGCTGCTCCCAAACCCCCCTCACACTACCTGCCACAGGTAAAACAGCAGACCGCGTCTTGCAAGCACGCTCAAAGACACCTCTAACCGCACCATGTCGTTCAAGAGCCCTTCAAGGAGTTTCTCCAGCTCAAGCCTGTCTGGCAGCATGGGGTCAAGGGGCAGTTTGTTTGGGGCCATTTCCCCATCCGCAATAGGGAACCTGGCAAACACACTGCGTCCGATGGTCCAGATCAACAGCAGCACTTTTGCGCCAGCTGATGATAAAGAGACCATGAAGGGTCTGAACGACCGTCTGGCGGGGTATCTGTCAAAAGTGCGACTCCTGGAGGACTCCAACAATCACCTGGAGGAGCAAATCAAAGAGGCTCTGATGAGGAAAGGCGCTGAGAGCGGCAGAGACTGGAGCGCCTATGAGAAGATCGTTGCGGATCTGAGAAACCAGGTGAGCAAATAAAAGGTTTTGCTAAGTACTCAAGCATGCATTTTTAATCATAAAGTATACAATCAAATGTTTGAACACCTGCTCATTCCATAACTATTCTCCTTATTTTAGAATAATGGTAAATCATGAAACAAATGAAAGTTTAGGGATTATGTTGGTCAAATATGCTTCTGAAAAGTTTCCGCCCTTTAAATTCCAGCTCTGCAACTTCTTTAAATGCATGAGATGCAAGTTTATATGTATGGTGGTAATTTGTTAATGTTTTTGCTTCAATTCATCTTATAAAAGTAAAAAATAATTAATTCCATTTTAAGTCTGTTTATGGTTGTGTATGTTATTTATAGATATCTTGTATAGATAATAATGCTCAACAACTTGCTTATATGTTGTAACCTTAAAGTTTTAATTAAGATATTATTAATTTAATGTTTTCGTAAAAAAAATTCATTTTGCATAAAAGCGGCATTTTGCCGCTAAAGACAATAATGTTACAAACTGGCAAGAAAATAACAGAAATACAGTTAAGAAACAAAATGGAATAAATATAATTATTTTGAAAGAAGAAGAACCCTTAGAAGATACAAAAAAAATAAAAATTAAATTAAAAAACATAGTTTTAGTATAAGAAGCTTTGGTAATGTGTCAAGACTATCAAAATGCATTTAAAAAAGTTTTTAGGAAATATAGTGATTTAAAAAAAGGCATGCATTAAAGGTTTTATTAAGTTTGCATGTATTAAATTATTTAATTACTTTATATGATTTAGTCTAATGGTATTAAAAGTAAAAAAATAAAAATAAAAAAAAAATCAGCTATTTGTTCGAGTGCTGTAAATCATCTCCTGTGTCTGTGTTTGTAACTCAACCCCTCAGATCCAGGAAATGACTATGGACAATGCCAGACTTTTCCTGCAGATAGACAATGCGAGGTTGGCTGCTGACGATTTCAAAGTCAAGTGAGTTATTTGTTTATTTATTCGCTGATTACATGGTAAAAACTCTCAAATTAGAGAAAAAAAAAGAAGAAGAAAGTCTATACAGATATGTCATATTGTGTAAATGCAAAGCAGCCACCGAGCTGCCTCGCAGTTTGCTGTAAATACGACACACACCCTGTAGCCTGATGTAAATCGCCTGGAGCAGGTTTGAGTCGGAGCAGGCCATGAGGCAAGGGGTGGAGCAGGATCTGGCACGACTCCGAAAGATGCTGGATGACACTTACATGGGCCGCATGCAGCTGGAGAGTCAGATCGAGTCTATGAGAGAAGAGCTGGCCTTCCTGAAGAAGAGCCATGACGAGGTACACCCCTTAAACACACCATTCAACACAGATTAAACAGCAACACCTCAAACCTAAATGCACTCGTTTAGGTGGTTCATTTGATCTGTGTTTGAGTCTCATTGTTGGACCACAAACAGCTTTCGAGTCACAAGCAGCAGCAGCAGTTAGCAAGTTAACAGAGCGCAACGAAAGCAAACATCAGACCTAAAAGTAAAATCTAATGTATGTACTGCTCTAAATTATAAAGCAGTGTGATTTTTTTTTAATTAATTTTTATTTTACTTTATATTAAAATAATTGGAAATTGTTTGAAAAATATTATTTTTACAATTAATTTATTCAATTGAATTTAATATTGATTAATATTGATAAATTAATATTAAACTATTTTAATGTTAAAACACCTGATTAAAATAACTTCAACAGTAATTAATATTAAAAAATATATATTTGGCATTCATATTAATTGAGCTGAATAAATATTATACTTATTTTCATATTAAATTACCTGGAAAATATTACAGTTCTTTAAAAACTGAACTTGAAATTATTTTAATATTAAAATTCTTGGAGATAAAATAAATAATAATTATCATTTTAAAAAAATAAATATTAATTTAAAATTAAAGTACTTGAAAAAATGTATTACAAATTAACTAAATTTATTACATTTATGAATTATTTAATATTAATATTTAATTGTTTAAAATGATTTGATATTAATATTATATTGCAATATACATTTATATACTTTTTACTTATAAAATAAGTATGGAAAATATTTTGCTCCCCATATTATATAAATATATAAATACTTTCTAAACTAAGTTCTACCAAAAAATACAAAATACAGAACTGGGCGGTCACCATAAAATCATTATTTGAACTACTGTCAACATCTTCCCACCCAACCTGTCTGGTTTTTCTATGCTTTAGGGCAAGAGTTAAACAAACTCAGCGCTCAAGTAGCAGCTATTGCTGCCATTATAATACTATATAGCTAAATCCCTTGATGATTTTATTTCACAGGATGTTGCCAACCTGAAGAGCCAGATCAACGACTCCCAAGTCAATGTGCAAATGGAGACTAAAAACACTGCAGACCTCAATGAGACCATTAATAACATCCGCACACAGTACGAGCGAGCTGCGCAAAAGAGCCGCGAGGAAACCGAAGCCTGGTATCAGAACAAAGTCAGTCATATTTTGCATTATTATCTCCTTCTGTTTTAGATATATTTAGAAAGTGAAAAAATGCACATCTCATACAAAATACATAAAAAAAATCCATTGTTTCCCTTGTGCATTGAAAGTTAAGCATTCTTATGAACTTCTTTTGTACCCTATGGGAAAGTGAAAAGTGCCTTTTATTTAAGAGAGCTTTGTGCCTAATTATAAGGCAGCACAATATTGTCATGTGAGCTGAATCCCTTGTTGTCTTTGTTTCTTTCTATCCAGTTTGACAACATCACAGCTGAGGTGACTCAGAGCACAGAAGCTCTGCAGTCCGGAAAGACAGAGCTGAACGAGCTGCGCAGGCAGAAACAATCACTAGAAATTGACCTGCAGGCTTTGCACAACATGGTACGGTACACAGATTACACAAATTATCCACTTCACAAATCACTCAGCATTTTACACAGTCAGCACTCTCACCTGGCAGACGTGTGCGTCGTTTAAATGATTATGAAATGTGATTGCATGAAATCCCTCTGTGCATGCATGTCACCTCAATCAATTTACACACTATTCTTGCGCACCCAAGTATTTTTTAATCATGGGAAAACAGGGGCCGTGGTTATAATGGCGGTTTGTCAAGATTTTTTTGTCAAGGTAATTTCTGAAGCACAGAAATAATTGCTGAAAGTCAAAAAGGTTTGACACACCTACTCTTTCTTTATTACCGTTTCTCACATTTCAGAATAATATAACACAAATAACATACTGGAAATTGAAAATATAGTAAAAATAAAATGAAATAATATAATAAAAAAGTAATTAATTATATAGACTATATTTGTCCACGCATGCATTTAATTTAATTTCCTGCATTTAAGTGTTTCCAGACTTTCCTTTATTTTACTTGTCGTCTAGCAGATTCAGCTGCTCAAACATGCATGTCTTGCACATTATTCCTGTGCACACAAGTGTTTTCTAACCATGGGAAAACAAAAGCTGTTTTTATATTGTGGTTTGTCGAGGTTGTTTTGTCAAGATCATTTTTGTGGGCTTGCTTGAAGCACCTTTCTATGGAACCCTGTTTCCACAACTGAATAAAAAAAAAAAAAAAAGATTATTCTGACTTTTTATCTGACAATTCTGCCTTTTTTCTTCAGAATTGTGAGATATTGACAATTGCAAAATTTGAAGTCAGAATTCTGTGATATAAAGTTGCAATTCTGACCTTTTTCCTCAGAACTGTGTGATATAAAGTCAGAATTTAGAGTAAAGTCCAATTATGAGTGGAAAAAAAGACTATATAAAAGTTTCAAGAATATGACTTTTTTTGTATTTCATTACTTTTTGCTATGCTAGCACAAATGGTTTTTAATATAATGTAAATCTTTTTTAAATATAAGACTCTTGTTTGTGAAACAAAAATAATGAAATTAAGCAATATAATAAAAATAATTCAATTAATAAACACAAAGTACATTTTTAAAACATTAAACAAAAAAATAAACATTTATATCTTTAATTTCGTACAGAGGGTTTTATTACAAAAAGTCATAAAGATAATAAGAAACGTGAATTTAGATGTTTCCAAATAACATGGCAGATGTTTCCAAACCTTTCTTGTTTTGCTTGGTGCTTTGCAGATTCGATCACTCGAGGATTCTCTGCGTGAAACAGAGGCACGATACGCTCACGAAGTCAATGGGTACAACTCTCGAATCCTGCAGCTGGAGGGAGAGCTGGGACAGGTGCGGGCGCAGGTGGAGCGTCAGGCGGCCGAGTACGAGGCCCTGCTCAACCTCAAAACCAAACTGGAGGCAGAGATCGCCACCTATCACCGTCTCCTGGAGGGTGTTGTTGACGACGAGGGTGACAAAAACAAGTAAGATGAAAGAGAGATGAGTTTGTGAACAGTGATAAGAAATGAATGGGGAGAACATATTCCAGCTCAATGCCAGAATCATCACTCAATCGCCTCAAGTCCTTGATGAGCTGAATCAGTTGTTTTTCTTTTAGACTGAAGCCAAATCCTTTATAAACCTTTATGAAGAATCAAATTAGAACTGGGCAATATATCAAAGATTCACAATGTATTCAATATGATTTTGCTTGTCATATAAAATTACTGTCAAAATTTGATTAGACAAATTATTTATTGCTCTGCAGCGAATGGTTGCAGTCACAATGATAGTCCGAACAGCTGATAAAAAAATTAGAATAATTCACAATAATCCTTAAAGATTGATTAAAAGTCTAACTTTATGAGTAAAAAGTATATGCAGATAAATACAGCTGTTTGTTCAAATGTTTTGGTGTAGTTAATAACAAACACAAAAAGCATGTTTATGCATGTTTGTTGCACCTTCATATTGTTCTAAACCTGTATGCATTTCGTTCTTCTACCGGGAAAAGAAGATGAAATATTTTGAAGAATTCTGGTAACCAAACATTTTCGGTTCATTGACTTCAATTGTATTTTTTGTTTATGTAATGGAAGTCAGTGGGAAGTGAAACTGTTCTTCAATGTTACCAACGTTCTTCAAAATATCTTCATTCAAAAGTCATACAGGTTTAAAATGTAAATAATAACACAATTGCCATGTTTGGTGGACTATTCCATTCATTTTGAAATCAATCCTTTCGATTTTGTTCACTGATTGCATTGTGTGCACTTTTCAGCATTTTCCCTTGTGAGCTGCGCATGCAAATGTAGCGTGCACAAAGCTTATCTTTCCATGGTGAAGTCACAGTCATAGTAACAAACAGATGGCACAAATTCTTTCCCTACAGGATTGTGAGAAACATGTCCCAGCAAGCTTATTTCCTTTGAAGTAGTCACCACTTAAAGATGGTGAGGGGGACGTTTCGGCCCTTATATGCAAAAAAATGTGGGGTTTTTCAGTAAATCACTCAACTTCGCTCCACCCCAGTCTTGAATATTTAGTTGCATCCTTTCCCATGAAGCACCTCCCTTTGTGCCACTCTCTCATGTTTTCTCTTCCCTCCACAGAGAGGATTTTTCTTTAGAGCAGGCGTTGTATGCAGGTGAGTGCCGTGACGTGTCGTGTAGATTTTAGGCATCGTCAGTATGAGTTAACAAACACGCTTGCCTAACCCACATCAAGCTTGTCTTCATACTAATCATCACTCACTGCTAACAAAGATGAGTAAACAGTGCTGCCCGAGCCCTCGCTGGCCAAATACACTCACATCACTCACACTGTTTATGTTTCTCACTGCTAACCTCATGCAAATATGTTTGAAAACTTGTTACAACAAAAGGGTCATTCTAGAAAACAGGTGCCATTTGTGTGCCTTTTTAGCTGCTTTCATTTTATTTTGGCTCTATTAGCATGTATGTATTTACTAAGAAAAGAATAATACATATTAATGTTATATATATATACAATGCAAAGCTTAATTTTTTGAATAAGTTTAATATGCTGATTTACAAAACAATAAATAAATAAATTATCCATGGTGAAAAATTCTTAATTTTTCGAAACATTAATTTTTTTGTATTCAAGTTTTAATTGAAATAATTATTGCGAAATTAATTTAATTAATTCATTCATTCATGTCTTTAAAAAAATCTGCCCCAGACTTTTGAACAAGTGTTTTTACTTTAGTAAGTTTTTTTTTATATATATAATTATAATCCTTAAAAATAATATATGACTGAATTGAAAATTAACAATCAGCATCAAATTCTCAAATAAAAACCTTTTAACTTTATGAGCTTATAATGCTTATTGTCAAATCAAAAACTTCACCCTGTTACTGTTCTGTAAGACAATCATATCTCAGAACATATAAAAATCTGTTCATTTAGCTTGAGATGGTTAACTGTTAAACCCATTACTTTTTGCAATTTTTTGAAATATACAAAAATACCTTCTCAAACTGCAACAGGCACCTGATTCATAGAATGACCCAAGTAATAGTTATTAAATTGTTGCTTTCTCAATTAATAAATGCATTATGGTGAACCTTAATGATTTGTTTGCTTGTAAGAGCTTCTTTTTTTGTTAGTGTTTTTTTTGGTATGCTACATAAATGTCTAAAGACTAACTCTAATCTCCAGCCTAATTTCTGTCTCCAGCTCCTCCTCCTCCTACGTCCGTCGGACTTAAGAAAGCCATCATCATCACACAAGAAATAGTGGACGGAGAAGTGGTCTCTCAGAGGGAACTTGAGCAAAATCTTACTAATCACAATGACCTGGAGGAGGATCAGGAGTTGAGGGAACAACTGGAGCAAGCAGTGGAAGAGGCGAAAGCAGAACAACAGAAGTTAACAGTAAAAGAGGTGAAAGCAGAAGAAGAGAGAGTGGCACAACAATTGGAGTTAAAGGTGGAAAAGGTGAAAGCCGTAGACGAAAAAGCATCAGAACAACTGGAGTTAACAGAAGAAGAGGCGAAATCAGAAGAAGAAAAA
>JAUMHP010000057.1:18558556-18578719 GCA_032361065.1 Enteromius trimaculatus
GTAGCAGAACAACTGGAGTTAACAGAAGAAGAGGCGAAATCAGAAGAAGAAAAAGTAGCAGAACAACTGGAGTTAACAGAAGAAGAGGCGAAATCAGAAGAAGAAAAAGTAGCAGAACAACTGGAGTTAACGGTGGGAAAGGTGAAAGCCGTAGAAGAAAAAGTGGCAGAACAACTGGTGTTAACGGTGGAAAAGGTGAAAGCCGTAGAAGAAAAAGTGGCAGAACAACTGGAGTTGGTGGTGGAAAAGGTGAAAGCAGAGGAAGAGTTAAACAAAACAACTGCCATTAGCGAAGGAAGATGAATTAGTGGAGGACAGAGCAGTCACCTGCTGAACACGGTGAGGAGGAAGAAGCTTCTCAAGATGTTGTGAAGAAAACATGACTGTTTACTGCTATGTCTCATCCTAATCTTACAGCTTCTGTGGTTCTTCTTCTCTCTCTTTGTTTGCTTTATTTTTGCTCAGGTATCTTTGTGTTGACCATGACAATTTTATAAATCTCCTATGCCACAATTAAATATGTATGAGCTTCATTTTGGGGTCAGTGTTGTTATTTTGTAATGTAAATTACCAATGTTAGGTTTTTGAGTAAGGGATGAGAGTCTGTGCTGTATTGTGAATAAGTCATGGCGTTTTTGGGGCATGACAGGATATGCGTCGTTTTGATAAAAAATAGTTTCTGCAGTAAGTAGTAAAAGAATGTTCTGGGTTCGTTTCCCAAAGGCATAGTTAGCCAACTATGGTCGCAAGTTCCGTCGTTACCAGCACAGTTCAACGATTCGGTGTTTCCCGAAAGCATAGGTCAAACGAACATTCGCCGCCAACGGTAACAAACGTACGTGGTTTGAACTACAGCACTGGACCTGAGGTTAGAAGCTTCTTGTTAGTAAGATATATATGGGCTTTAATAAATATGCTCTTGGGCACAAGAAGCAAACTAACATGCATTACTATATTTATCTTCCATTCTATCTAAATATAAAAAGCGATTTAATTATGTATTTTTGCACGTCTATTCCAAACGCTGTTTTTTAAAAGTGCGCATGCACAAAAAAGGCTAAGGGAACCTCGGAGTATGACGTATGAGGGAACCCGCGATGATTCAAAGATCAAATAAAGCAAAATGACAGTGAACAAAAATAATAAATTAGTCAATATGTGTCATGTTCAATACAGCAGCATCTTGGAGATCTCTAATCAGTTTAATACCAGAAGGTATATCTTCACGACATGCGTGTGACATCATTAACAATGGCCCTATGTTGTTGAACTAATGTGGTTAGAACAACAGAGATACGACCGTGTTCGAGAAACAGTCGTGTGTAGCTAGTTCGTTTCCAAAACAATGCAACGTACTATGGTGGTTTGTCAGCGAGTTACATCGTTGTTCTGGAAACGCACCCCTGATCTAGCATGCCCCATCTTATGGAACTCAAATAAAAACAGAAAAAACTTTTTTAACACCATTTATGAGATTTTCTGAGACACATACAACCTGAATTTCCGGAAATGTTGAGTTTTTTTTTTTCATTTAAATAAAATGAAAATTAACATAAGTTTGCAAAACCGTTTGAAAACAATATTTCAAATAACATGTGCCAATATGTAATGGACAATAGAACATAGAGAACATCATCGCCATGATTTTAACATTGACATTACTAAATGGGCCCAGGAATACTTCCAGAAACCGCTGTCGGTAAACACAGTCTTGCTGTACCATCTGCAGATGTCAACTAAAAGATGCCAACTAAAGCTCTATTACACAAAAAGGAGACCATATGTGAACATGGTCCAGAAGCACTGTCTTGTCCTGTAAGCCAAGGCTCATTTGAAATGGTTTTAAAGCGTAAAAGTGTTTTATGGTCAGACAAATCCAAATTTGACATTATTGTTGGAAATCACGGACGTCTTGTCCTCCGGGCATTAGAGGAAAGAGACCTTCCAGCGTGTCATCAGCGTTCAGTTCAAAAGCCATCTCTGATGGTATGGGAGTCCATAAGCAAGCAGCTTGCATGTTTTGGAAGTTATTATGAATGCAGGAAAAGTATATAACGATTTCAGAGCAACATATGCTCCCGTTCAGATGATGTCTGTTTTTGTTTTTTACGACGATGCAGTCTTTGTTGACCCTGCAACAACATTGTGATTAACCAATCAGATTCAAAGAACCAGTTTATAGTTTTTGTGAAGTTTAGGCTTGCAATCAGTGTTTGGTTCTTGTACATCAGTGTCAAACATCTATTACTATTATTACCATTACTAACTTCTGATTTTAGAGATTAATCATGATTAAGGTTAGATCTAGGTGTAGAGATATGCTCAAGACTAAATATATTAAAATAAAATTATATTGAATTGTAATGATATTTCACAATGTTTAGTGTTTTACTATATTTTTTGATTAAAGACAAGCATTAGAGGCTTTTTTTTTAAAAAACAAAAACATATGCAGCTGTTTTGTTTGGTGTTCTTCAGAACAAATCTACAAAGCATGTTTATGCATGTTTGTTGCACCATCATGTCATTTCAAAACTTGTATTTCTTTTTTCTGCAAGTAAAAACAGACTTTTGAAGAATATCTGACAACCAAACATTTTTGGTTCCATTGACTTACATATCTTTGTGCATAATGGAAGTCAGTGGAAATCGAAATTGCTACCAACATTCTTCAGAATATTTTCGGCTTTTGGATTGTAAATAATGACAGAATTGTCAATTGCAACGTATCCTATTTTGAAATCTCTTTAGTCGCTGGCTGCAATGTGCACATCACAACAACATTGCTGTTTCCATACAGCATTGTGCCTTGCTGCTCATGCAAATCTTGTGTGTACAACCCAGTTGAACAAAACAGCATATGTGCTTCTGCTCAGGACCAGCTTAAACCAGCTCATGAGCAACTAAGGACTAGCCAAAACTAATAACCAGCATATGCTGCTTTTTTATATTTCAAAATTCTTTATTAGTTTTTCTGCATGTAATATAAACTTAAAAATTACAACATTATTATTATTAGTTTTTAAATATGCTGTTTTTCTATCCATGGTGAAGTCACTCTATAGTAACAAACACAGGACTCAAAACACTTTCCCTATACAGGCTGGTAAGAAACTTATCCTAGCAAGCTTCTGTCCTTTAAAATATAAACACCACTTAAAGACAATGAGGGGAATCTTTCCACCTTCCAGAAAACTGAGCACTCAGTGTGGGGTTTTTCAGTAAACCGTTCTTAACTTTGATTCACCCCAGTCTTGAACACTTGAATCCTTTCCTATGAATTATGCTTCCCTTTGTGCCACTTTCTCAAGTTTTCTTTTCGCTTCAGAGCAGGCATTGTATGCAGGTAAGTGCCTAGAAGTGTCATATAGATTTTTATGTTAAAAAATTGGCTTACCTAACACACATTAAGCTTGTCTTCATATTAATCATCACTCACTGCTAATAAATACGAGTTGCTTGCTGCCTGAGCCCTCTGTGGCTTTACACTGTTGTCACCCACTGCTAACCTCATGCAAACAAGTTTGAAAACAATCATCTTTAAAACTTGTTCTGATAATCATACAGTATTAAAACCTGTAAGCTCCAGTGACCTTGGGACTGTTCACACCACCGATTCCAGCAGAAGGTTTGGTGATCACAATTCAGTGCCTGAGCCTCACTCCATCATGGAAGCCACCCTAGTGTTTCCAGCCATCATTGCACCTGAAGATAAGAAGTCAGTTTCAAGATGTTGAGATTGGCTGCCAGTTTTGTGAATCCACCACTGAATCACCACTCTTAAAGGAATAGTTCACCCAAAAATGAAAATTACCCCATAATTTACTTACCCCCAAACCATCCTATGTGTATATGACTTTCTTCTTTCAGAGTCTGAGTTTTTTAAAAATGTATGCTGCTCTTCCAAGCTTGGAAATGCTGGTGGATGGTGGCCAATATTTTGAAGCTTTATATATTGTATATCTAGCATAAAAGTCACCTATACGAAAGACCAAAAACGTATGCAATTATTAGTGAATGAGACCCATTGTCTTTCACTATAATAACATAACAGCTAACACAGCTAACGTCATACGTGAAGTCAGAGGTCAGCCAAGAAGTGAACTCGACTCCTGAACGTGCATACGCTCCATTGGACCGTTTCATGCATGTAGACGTGACTGCCATCTTGAAGCAGTCTACGTGATGTCCTTCACCATATACTGCAGGTCCGCACTGAGCCGTTGAGCCGTTGTGTACAGGATTGTTGCATCTTTTGAATATTCAGTTATTACTATGGTGAATGATGTCAAGTCAGACTGCTACGATATTCACATACTGCAGCCCAAAGAAACAATTGTTAATGAGGTATCTACTAATATTGTATCTAGTGTATACAGCCATTGCTGGAGGTTAATTAGTAATAATTTAATTTTTTTTTTTTTTTTTTTACAAAAACCGATTGATCTGCTTCTTTACAATGGATATATAAAATTTATGGGGCTTCAAAATAAAAACCATTACCCACAAGCATTGAAAGAGCCAGGATAAAAAAACGTAAGTCAACGTAAGTCAAAGAAGTAAGTCATTTAGGCTACACTTAGGATGGCTTGAGGGCGAGTAAAATAAGGGGTACGTTTTCATTTTTGGGTGAACTCCTTTAAGCATTAAGACGCTTTCCGTGATGTTGTTCACCATTTGCATCTGATCTGGGCCATTCATACTTGTTGAAAAATAGTGCGGTGCAATGTGTAGAAATTTTAACATTTTAAAAATCTTTCTTTTTTCTTAAACTCACTTGAAAAATTACTTTCTCAGTAGTGTAATAGGCTGATTCACAGGGACCAAACCCATTTCCAGGAAGGTCACAGAGAATGAACATCTACATTCGATATTCGTGAATAGAAAGTGAAAGTGATCATCACTAAATAAAAGGAAGTCTAACGGCGAGAGGTCACAGAAGACGCACTGATAACACCAGGAAACGCACTGTAAAACAGGTACGATAAAAATGATTTAAAGAAATGTGTCACGTTAAGTAAACGCATATCACGCCGGGTAAATATTACACTTGCTGGCTGACTATTATCGGATCAACATTTATTAATTTTTCTATTTTACAGCAACAACTTACATTTGGTGGTTACATGCTGATAAATAAGAGGGACAAGAAACAAGCAAACGATGATGGAATAACATCTTATACAACAGAGCGATTCTCTCTGGCACGCTTTATAAAATTATTTATGATTCGCGGATGTCAGAGAACCGCTATACGGGAGACCCCGGGACATTACGGGAGAGGTGGGATTTCTGTCTTAATGAATTACTAACCTCTTTGACTCTATTCTCCAGCTTACTGTCTCCAGCTCATCCGCCTTCAATCGGACTCAAGAAAGCCTCATCACGCAATAAATAGTGGACGGAGAAGTGGTCTCTCAGAGCGAACTTGAGCAAAATCCTACCAATCACAGCAACCATGTTTTCGGGAAAGAAGATGGGTTATGCAGAACAGATGGAGTCAGCGATGGAAAAGGCAAAGGATGAGCAAGAGGAGTGGGGACAACAAGTGGAGTCAGCATTGGAAAGATGGAAAGATGAGCAAGAGGAACAGGGACAACAAATGGAATTAGCATTGGAGTTAGCGATGGAAAAGGCCAAAGATGAGCAAGAGGAGTGGGGAAGACAAATGGAGTTAGCATTGGAAAAAGCGAAAGATGAACAAGAGGAATGGGGACAACAAGTGGAGTTAGCGTTGGAAAGATGGAAAGATGAGCAAGAGGAGTGGGGACAGCAAATGGAGTTAGCAATGGAAAAGTGGAAAGATGAGCAAGAGGAGTTGGCAGAACAACTGGAGTTAGAAGTGGAAAGTGCGTTTGCAAAATAAGGAGTTAGCAGAACAACCAGTGCAGAGGAAAATGAGTAGGAAATAACTGAAGTAACCCGCTGAACACCATGAGGAGGAAGCATCTCAAGATGATTTGAAGAAAGTGAATTTTTGTTGCCTCATTTAATTAGCTTTAGTGGTTCTTCATCACTGACCTTCCTTTTTATAGCTCAGTTTTCTTTGTGTTGACCATGTTATTTTTAAATCAAGCACCTTTGTCACATTAAAACATGTATGTGCTTCATTTTCTGCTCCGTGTTTATTATTTTATAATGTACTTTGCCAATCAAGAGTCTGGGGTCAGTCATAATGTTTCTGTCTGAAATAAAAAAAATCAATATATTTATCAAGGGTGGACAAAAAACAAATTACAGCAAGACATTTATAATAAGGCAAAACATTTCTATTTCATATAAACTGTGTCCTTTTAAACATTCCATTCACCTTGACAAAAAAATATCATGATTTCAACAAAAATATTATGCACTCTCTGAAATAAAAGGTAAAAAAGCGGTCACTTTACAGAAGGCATGTTTTGTACCCAAAGAGTCCATTTTGGTACCTTCAAAAGTACATATTAGTACTTAAAGTGTACATATTTGAACCTAATTGGTACAAAAGTGTACCTTTTAAAATGGTACCACCCCAGTGACAGCTTTTGTATGTTTATTTATGAGAGTGAGACAGAATAATGTGATACTGAAGACTCTGAGTAATGACGCTAAAACTTCAGTCTATATTTTCAAATGAAATGATAATTGTAATAATATCTTACAATATTACTGTTTTTACTGTGTGTGTGTGTGTGTGTGTGTGTGTATATATATCCCAATAACAGACAAATAACTGTTGTATAGAAGACTGTTTATTCATGACCATTTCATGATGTCCAATATTGATGCATTTGGCGAAACAAAGAAGGCAAAGAGGAAAGGGAAAATACTGCATAACTAATGTCAATAAAACACTGTCAGACAACAGAGCTATGCGATGAAACATAAGAGCGTATCAAAAAAACGTTTATCCGACATACAAATAACATTTATCCTATAAATGCAAAGCAAGGAATTTAATCGTCTCCCTGTTGAGGTGCAAATTACAGGTGGAGGATCGACATCACTGGCCAGAGGTGTATGATGGAGTCCACGGATGCTGGTCTCGGGATTGCACATCATGTCTTTAACGGGAGAAGGTCTTGCCACTGGACAGATGATATGAGGGTTACATTCATAATCACAGGTTAAACGGTGAATAAATAGAGCTGTATAATCAGTATGTACTACAGACAATTGATGCCAAGTAAAAGTGAACATAATTAACCAAAATTGCCAAGTTAACAATAAAAAAAAACATTGGAAAAATACATCAGTCTCTGAATTACAATAATTAATTCTTAAAAAGAGACATGACATGATTTGTCACGCCACTCGCGTCGCATGTAAGTTAACATCACTGGTCATCACGTATCATTGGATGGTGTAACATTGGTACTGCTTTGTTTCATAGAACTCGTTGACTGAGATGCTTAAGCTACGCATGTGTGGGGCGGAGCTATCAAAGGGGCAAGGATTTACAGTTCTGTAGCACTTAAGTCAGAAATCATTTTCACATTTTATGAAAAGATTTAGTTAATGCATGAGGTATCATATACTAACAATGCATGCTCATTTCTACAATAACTCTTTACAATAAGCTCCTTTCATTAAAATTAGCTTTATATATCAGCACTTATACATTTATTAACCTTAATGTCAACTTCAACATATTCTAATACATTTTTAAGAACAAATGTCGCACCTGTTCATATTAGTTCATGAACTGTCAGTGCATAGTCTGAATGAAAGATTAATAAATACTCTAACAAGTGTATTGCTCATTGTTGCTTAATGTTAATGCATTAACTAATGTCACGCAGTGGGACCTTTGTACTATTTTCTAATATAATGAAATGGGTTTTTGTTTTCCATTTAAAGCTGTATAAATACAAAACTGTGCACTTTAATGACTTCATGAAGAATAATTTAAGTACGAACTGGCATATATTAGAGGTTCACTGCAGAATATTAAAATATATAGGATGTTTAAGATAAGACTGTTCTTTTGCAATGCATTATGGGAGTTTGTGGTTGCTGTTGAGCTCTTTTACAATGGCAACAGCAATTTCTCCAATCATTGGATCTTTCTTCAGGATTGTGTTTAACGTTGACCTTCTCGAGGAAGCCATTAAACAAGTTTGCTTTCCAAATTAAAAGCACAGTGGCATATAAAACGAAATCATTAGAGCTCATGAGCGTTCGACTTCGAATTTTTTCAAAATTACTGATAAAAACCAATTTCTCTTTGGCTCTAATCTACTAGAAAAAAAAAAAGACATTTGATTCCAGGAGAAGTATCTGGCCACATTTCAGTTTAAACAAGCTCGAACAACAACCAGATGAGTGAGTAATATGAAAATTACATGGTAATCTGCTCTGATATGATCAGCCTCTAAGAGACAGCGGATGGTGCAACGCCAATTCAAACACACACCATCACAAATTAATCTTTTGCAAGCGCACGCCTCTGGTGTTGAATAAAACCCAGAAATATGCACAAACATCAGCACAAATCAACCGCCTCTACTGGAAAAAAGCCCATGAGAAAGAGATTTAATTTTCAAAGCCCTGGAAGACACTGCGGTTTCATATAAAGTGTGAAATACTAATGATTGTGAAACACTTACGAAATTGTTTTCATCTCTTTCTTCTCAGCGTCCGGCCGAGCACGATTGAGTACCTTGAGGAAGTCCGAGGTCTTGGCCCTCATACGAGTGTGGATGTAAGCCTAAAACGAGAGAAAACACACCTTATTAGAGTGGAAACAAAACCTACATTCCCAAGATTAGACATTAACTTTTTACATACAAAGTGCCGAATGGTTAAACGACTAGTATGCAAACTGAGAAGCACATTACAAAGCAACTATGATTACACATTACAAACTCGAGGGTTGTGTTCGACCCTTTATAAACACTTGAGTCGATGTTGGGCAAAGAGGCGTTTCTGAGGAGGGTCTCACCTTGGAGCACTTTATGTGGTAGTGCAGATAGTCCCGGAAGGTGTGGATGAGGTTGATGGTGTTGTCTCTGGTGTTGGCGTTTGTGTGTCGAGGAAACAGCACTGTTGAGAAGTGATACCAGTGTTTTTATTTCAAATATAATATGGAATTCACTGTAATTGTAACAGGTTTAGGTTGCCTATACAGAACGTTTGGAATCAGACAGATGTTTTTTTTCTTATGTTCATCAAGGCTGTATTTATTTAATCAAAATACAGAAAATGTTATAATGTGAAATATTATTACAATTTCAAATAATAATTTTCTATTTTAAAATACTTTAAAATCGAATTTATTTCTGTGACACAAAGCTACATTTTCAGCATCATTGCTTTAGTTTTGTTTTATATATATATACACATACATATATATATACACATACATATACACATACACATACATATACATATACACATACATATATATATATATATATATATATATATATATACACACACATATTTATTGATTTTTTATTTTTTTTATTAATACAGTTTATATATGTCAAAAAAAAAAACACTAATAAGTTGCACAGGTATATTTGTAGAAATATGTAATTATCGATTATTTAGTCTTTCAGGCCAAAAAATCATTAGGATACTAAACATATGTTCTACTGTAAATAGAACTATTCGATTATTAAGAATTTTTCATGGCTAAGAATTTAGCTGGACTATTTTTAATGCCATTTTCTCAATATTAAAAATTTAGCACCCTCAGATTACAGATTTACAAATAGGCCAAATATTGCCCCATTCTAACGAGCTCTTTTTATCTTATTCAGTGTTGCTTCTTAAGTAAATGTTTAAGAACTGTTAAATATTTAAAATGGAAAATATGCAAAAAGTACAGTTAAGATAAATTGTAATTGAAATGAACAAATAAAACAGAACTAAATAAGCACTCGGTAAACATTGCATGTTTCAAGAAGCTTCCTGGTTGATGCGCTGGTAAATGCTGTCGGCTTTGATAAAAGGGTGTGGCACTTTTCAATTCATTAAAGGTTTGTGTAACCGCCATGAAGAGAAGCTGGGCATTTGTTCTCCTGATCCGAATGCAAATAAACAGTGCACCTGTCACAGATAAGCAGCAGTGATCTGCTCTGGCCTCATAAAGTACAAATTAACTCTTAAACCTAACAAGAGTCTATATTTAACTGGCAGCTGCGGTTGATAATAGTGTTCTGTAATGAACAGTTCCCAAGTGCCATTTTCAAGTAAAGACGTTAAATGAATGTTTGTGTGTTTGTGAGCTCATGATACAAACCAAAAGTGATGTAGCCAATGTTGTCTCCCACAGCGGCGTCAGTGTCCTTCAGCTCCAGAGGAGGTTCCCTGTGACTGAACAGCACCTGAGGAGCCGTGTGACTGGCCCTCCTGCCTTCTTTAAACTCCTGAACACAGAGAAACGCAGGCATCAGTCCACTATGTCATCATAATGACTGCCAAAACAAAGTTAAAACACACACCAGCTGTTCTTGTGGTGATCTGCACTGCTGACGTTATTATTTTGTACCATGATTTTGTGAAAGTAGTCAAATTAGACTAGAAATGCAATGTATTTGTAAAGCTTTTCACTCACTTTGTTTCTGAACAAAGACATAATTGACAAAATATATATATTTTTATTTTAAGACATTTTCATTTTTAAACCAGAGAAATCACCATTATTTTTAAGTGTAGTAACATTACTGTCAAGTCACTTTTATTTATATAGCGCTTTTAACAATACAGATTGTAGCAAAGCACTGAAAATTGTGAAACAGTGATATGACTTAAGTGACAAGCATACAAGCTCTAACAATGAGCTCTGAGGTCATTCTAAATGACAGCATTTCATTCTGTGAATACAGAAATGACGACATCGCTTGGCATACGGTGGTTTAACCTTGTCATTTAAATGTGAAACCATGACACAAAATTACAGGATTGAAAAACACCCGGAGGGCATGAGGATAAACAGAAAGAGGCAGCACAGAAATGGTCAAAATTAGACCTGAAAACAGGATAAAAAGAGCAAACCTGCATGAACACTTTCCCGATGATGACATCATCGTCATCCTTGAACACTGTGCTGAACACAACAGTTACTCTGTCTTTCTTAGCCTCGAGATACCTGAAACCATGACAAGAAAGACACAAACACAGGCTGGATTACACACTTTGTGCAACAGACGCAAAACTCATCTAAAATTAAATCTGGAAACATTAAATGCAAGTAATAAGAATTAGTTCTGTCAAATGATAAATCACATCCAATATATGAGAGTGTACTGTGTATATTTATTACGTATATTTAAATACAAACTCATGCATGTAAATATTTAAGAAAAATATGTTTTTATATTTAAAAATATATGTAAATATTTTGTTAATATATACTGTATGTTTTCATTACATTCATATATTATTAAAAGAAATGAAAATTAATGATTAAATCAGAATTGTAATAAAATAAAGTCACAAGACCCTTTTTAATATATTTAATTTTATCTGAATTTATAATTAATTTGAATTATTGAATTATTTTAAACTAAAGGGATACATTTTTAAGATTTTATCACTCAGAAAATCTATATAATTTTGAATTTTAATTTGATTTAACCCATTCTGCAGCTTTCATACTTTTTCTCATTGTAAACCCATGCTAAAATATTTATTTTAAGATAATTATATTTATACTAATATTATGGTAACAACTTTAAATTGTTTTGACTCTCATACATTTACATTTTTTTCTTATGATGCTCATTGCAAATAATGTTTCGTCAATAAAATTAAAGAACTCAATTAGCTTTTTATTGAATTAATCCATAAAATAATCACTAGATTAATTGATTACTGAAATTAGTTGCCGCCCTACTGTCCTGGAGGTCTGAAGAAAGTTCAAGAAGCTTACATAGACTCATCATCCCTGTAATGGACAACGGCCCTTTTCTCTCCGTCACGACCCTCCTCTTGGAACTTAAAGTACTTCTCGAAGACGGATGCAAAGCAGTTTCTCTTGAGGATGCCTGCCTGGTGGATCACCTCCTCTTTGTTGGGTGGAATAGTGTCCAGGTCGAAGAGCAGTGAAATATTGTACCCTTCAGAGAGGAACAACAACAAACCGTCAAACTAAAACTCTTGCTGTAAGAATAACAAAGAAAACAGCAACCGCTTGGCTTACCGTCTTCTGGTGCCACAAGGAAATTTCCATAAACACGCTTCAGCAACTGAAACACAACAAATACAAATCTCTTTCATTTTGTTTTAATAATAAAAGATACGGGAAGCATATTTGTTATGATCCATAGTGAATTCTTTGCTTTGAAAGTACAAAGCAGTCTTGCATCAAGATAAAAAAAACCAACCCTGTTCAGAATAATAAAAAAAAAACGATGCTTGGATAATCATCTCATCACATTGCAGTCCTCTGAATCATAACCGAATTGAACTGTGGGGTGCCTAGACATTCCCAAGAGTATAACATGTCACAATACATGACAAATTAACTTCCAAACAACTGCTTCATGTCAACCATCCATGTATAAAACGACAAGCACTGGCTTGTTTCATTCCTGTCATTTTTAACATGCTTTGAGAGACCTGTATTTTGTGTTTTATCACCTATTTTAGCCCGAATGCCGTGGAATAGCGTAGTGAATGTTGCTTTCACCAACCCTGGGGGATAAATAGTGTAGTGATGGGTAATCGCGTTACCAAGGATGCCTTGACATTTGGATCAAGTGTCACTTAAGTGTGGTTATGAGTACATCACATGAGAACGATTGGTGGCATCTTTGTAGAACCTTTTCTGTATCATCAACACAAAGAAGACACAAGTGTAATGAAATAGATTTTATTAACAAAAGATATAAGTAGTAAAGATATATAGTAGTCAGCAACTACTAAATGAACACCATAAATGAAATGGGAATAAAGTGCATAAGCTGCCTAAAATACAAGGGACCAGGTTGGATGTTGCTATGTCAGAGTTACATTATCTGGAAAGATAAACTGTTGCTACTCTGAAAGAAATAAGGTGAAGAACCTAATTATGCAACAAACAAATATGGAAAGATTATTTGTTAATTGCAATCAGACACAACAATGGCCAAGGTCTCTGGAAGAGGTTTGGATCAGTGATTGTTACGCTCCCTGTGGTCGAGTGAGCAGTCCGGTAGCGGTGACTTCATCCCCTGCTTGTGCTGGTAACAATGCAGTGGGGAAAGGAGCAGGAATCCGTTTCGATAGCCTTGAACATGACGAGCTGGAGGATGCTGGTCTCCTGGAGCACCAAAGGGTCCTAAAATCTGGAAAACGCAGATGTGGCCCTGCCTGGAACATGCACGCAAAGAACCTTGCTCTGAAGTCTGATTATCTCTTTCTTCACAGGCTGGAGGCTCAGAATGTGGTCGTGTCCGTTTCTGCCTCGAAGCTGGAGACTCAGGACTTGGTATCAGGTGTTGTCTCTTTCCTCACGGGCCAGAAGTTCAGAACGCTGGTGTTTCTGTTAGTGTCTCTCTGGAGGGGACACTTAGAACTTTTTGGTCTGTTTCTATCTCCTACCACACAGGCTGGTTGCTATCTTCGCTGTAGTGGCCCATAGGCTTTGAATGGTTGTGTCTGTTAGTGTCTCACCCTTGCAGGCCCAGACTCAGAACAAGGAGTGTCTTTATCTCTTTTCGATGAGGAGAAGATTTAAATCTGGTCCTTCTCCATTTCAATGCTGTGATTGGCTAATTCCATCAGAGCAGGGGAACACGGTGTGGCCCACCTTGTTTTCTTCCTGTGGAATTTATTTGTGTAGTCCAAACAAAGTTAAAAAAGTGTCACTAACGTTTTACCTGTGCATTTCTCACTTACCAAACCACAAGCAGAAAACCTTTGGCAATGATACGAACACATTAAGTCATATAAGTACTACACGTCGCTGTCACTGAGAATACTTATTCCTCTGATGTGTGCGTCATAGTTTCCATCAATATAAGGTCTGAGAACAAAATTATGAATGGATTTGGATGGATCTCTGTGATCTCTCTTTGTTTTACCCACTGCTGCTGCATCCAGAGGTCCTAAGAAATTTTTAATGGAGGTCACAGCCCAAAACCTTAAGAGTCAGTCTATTGGTGGCTGAAGGGCAGAAACTGCATTTTGAGCAATGGGAAGTTCGGTCCTTCATTAGTCTTTGTACCAAAGGTCTTCTTCTTGCCCAGTAAGGGATATCTGGCCATTGTCCTGGCATCTTTATCGGATGCTGTTGGAAAGTTTGCTTATGTTAGTCCACCAAGATCCAATCAAAATGTCAAAATGCAGATCAAAAACCTTTGTCCACTATTGTGGTCAGAGGGGTCCCACCATAAACTGGGCCCTGGAATGTGCTGTCCACTACAACAGGGACAGGAACAAAGGCACTCAAATTCATTTTTTATCTGAGAGACTTTATCTGTGTGCATGACACGAGCAGACAGGAAGCTGAGGGCCAATTTTGCAGGATGTCCCTCTGTTTTGCATTCATTTGATTTACATTGGCAGTCCAGAATGAAGCTGGATTAGACTTTGAATAGTTATTTGCATTGGCAGGAAATACTGGCATGAACCTCAACTCCATGAGCCCTCAAGACCCATGAAAATCCTGCTCTAAAAACAATTCATTCAAGTCCTCGATGTGCTGATTCCTTGAAAAAAACACAACAAACTGCTCCAAATTCCTGGCAAATAAAGCTAATTCTGATTCAAAATCCTGCAGACGAAACTGCGTCGATCTTGAACTATGCCTGCAAATAATAATTCAACTGTGTTTGTCAAACAATGCAAAATTTAGACCATCAGCTTATCACTAAAGGCTGTACACTGCCTAAGTTTGCTAAACAACAAACCCATGTTTCTTTATTTAAAACATGTGACTTCCTCTATCCAAAGTGAGTCACTGGCACTTCCTGTTTCACATAGAAACCACATGTCATTTAGACCCTTAAATGGTGATTAAAATGTGATCACCCTGGACTGAATCATGTACAATCACAAGACAAGAAGAATATGAAACAATGACCCACAAGAACGTGTGAAATAAAGATTCCTGTCTGAAACTTCAAATTGCTTGAGTGTCCACAGGAAATCATCTGTATTTTCGAAACAGACGAGAATTACAAATTATGCACTACGAACGTCACAAAAACCAACTGCATCTTGCAACCAAATTGCTCAGTAAGTATGCATCTTCTTATAAACGGGCAGCACAAAAAAAGCATCTCACCAAAAAAAGATCATATCTTATCCAAATCAAAAGGAAAACATTTAAATGTCTGGGCTCATTTTTTTTTTAAAGAAACAATACTTTTATGTAGTATGGATGCATTCAATTGTTTAAAGTGACAGTAAAGCAATTTATAATGATACAAAGATTTCTGTCCCAAACAAAAAAAAAATTGCTTTTTTAGACTTTTTTTTTAATCAAAGAATCCTAAAAAAATCTATTATAGTTTCCACAAAAATATTCAGCAGCATAACTGTTTTCAACATTAAAACATAATAATAGGAATGTTTCCTGAGCAACAAACCAGAATATAAGGACCATGTGACTCTGGAGATAATGATGCTGAAAAGTCATCATTGCATCACAGGAATGGATTACATTTTAAAACAGATCGAAACAGAAACATTTTAAATTCTAATAACTCTTCATAAATACTTCGGTTTCTTTTAGCAAATAAAGTGCAGCCTTGGTGAACATCTAACATCTATAATCTTACTAACCCAAATTTTGAATGGTAATGTATATTTCTAAATATTTTTTTTTGGATCATTCTTTTGGTTTTGTGGTTATTTCTCATACCTCATCGGCGCCATGCTCCTGAAGCTCCTTGAAGAACTTAAGAGAGATGCTGACCATTACTTTAGTTTTGTCTCCATTGGGGTTGGAGATGTGGTAAAGCACACCATCAAAGTCTGTAGCAACAACAGAGAGAGCTCCCATGTCAGTCATTAGCAAAACAAACTGTTTTCCAAACTGAATTACTGTTACTGTAATACCATTAACAAGCATGTGTACAACAGAAACACAAGCTTCCACTGCTGAGGTCATTTCATACTTTGACCTTACCTGCAAACGTAACATCTACTGCTTCAGGCTTGTTCCTAAACAAAAAGAAAAAAACATTGTTTTGTGAGTTTAAATGGTCTGCTATCTAAAAAACATTTTGCCAATAAAAAAAGGGATGACAGTCATCCAGAGTAATCATTAAGAGTGGGTTTATTTTGCAATAATGAACATTTCCACTTTTGCAAGCCTACTTGCCAAATTAATAATGAAATACTTATTGTTGCAATAACTGTATTAAAATATAATTTATACACTACCGTCATGGACAATGGACACCATTTAGAAATATTTAACCTAAATGCCATGACTGACTAATTAGAATAAGTTATCACAGTAACTTAAACAATGACAGAATATAATGACAAATGCAATAAGTTTGTGAAATATTTAATATGTACGTGCAAAAACAAGCCTTTTTTCACTTTTTAGTTGAACTGTAAAAAAATAACTAAAAAGTAAACAAATCATATCCGCTTATGATGAGTCACATTCAGGCGCGGGGAGCACGCGTATATATACTGGAGGAGAATGAAGGGGAAATAAGTTCTTAAGGAATCTGTTACTTCATCGTAAGTTGACGGGCCTAGGAGAATCGCTGATATTTGCTTGTTCTTGCAGAGACATGCATTCACACAGAGGCAGGAACAGGAAGTGTCTGCAGTCTTTTCTGGGACTAAACATTTCAAGAAATCAGGTCAGCTGAACGCGACGTGTACAATGGTCAAAATCACTCGTGAGACCTGTTTTAGTAATCTCTTGACACGTCGATGTTACAATCGCACATTAATGTTTTTTTACGTGATCAATCCTGCTGGACACACCCCATACAAGATGCTTCTACGCGACAATCCACAAATTATCTGACATGACAGAATCAATCCGACACGAAAATGTGCATTAACGTGTAATTTTACCCATGCAAAGAAAACATGGCTAGTGTTAAAACATGCATGCATTAGATGAGCGATGTTTGAACCGAGTTGTGTCTCAGACAGGAAGATCTTCCTCTTACCCGTTGCTCGCGCTGTCGAATTTCAGGGTGAGAGTCTCCTCTATGATCCGATTGTTGATTTCCAACAAAATCATGTTGCCTTAAATTAATTTTTAGTGGCTGTGTGGGATTAAAAAAAATTAGAGTAAATGTTGCTTTTCTACAATCCTACTACAATCGTTTTGGTTTTCCTGCTCCTACACCTCTGGCCGCTTCCGCATTGACTCGAAAGACCCGCGGGCTGCCCGCGTCATTGCCTGTTCGTTTGTAATAGTTATTTAAACAAAATGTTTGATATTTAATTTACAGAGATATTTCCAATTTCTAAATAATTTTTCTAAATAATTATATATATATATATATGTGTGTGTGTGTGTGTGTAAAATTATTTGTTCTTCAAAGGTTCCTAAACCATTTGACCATAGAAGTACCATGACGTTTCCAGTTATTCGTGAATACTAAATAAGGAGCTTTATGAACATTGCACTTTAAAAGGGGGCTTTCTACGCTATATTCTTTCTTTCTGAAATATTGTAAGGCAAAAATTATACCACATCTTATATTTCCATGACTTTTTTAGACCTGGAAGTCAAGGTTGCATATTGTTGCTGATACTAATACTTAGACTTAAAGTATATGCTTAGTGCCATGCAGTGACAATGTAAAAAAAAAAAACTAGTTTCAGGTATCTGAATAATTAAAGATAATAACTTTAATCAAATAATAAATTGCATATCATATAAAATAATAGCCTATTTTATTATTTATGATGATTAACTATAATCTCACAGCTAAATTAAAGTTAATTATGTTAACATTTAGTCACTGAGAACTTCTATATGAATTTGTGTGTGGGTGCTGTAGGAACTGTGGTCCATGTCCTGTCTCTCCACGCTCCATCTGTAAAATAAAATTGCTAATGTTACAAACTGATACAAAATGCTTAAGAAACAATTAGTGTGACAATGCAAAAAAAAAATTAAATAAAATAAATCTTAGGATCTGTGCTGTGAGTTTTACAAAATCAACATTACAAAAGA
This sequence comes from Enteromius trimaculatus, assembly GCA_032361065.1. Classification (NCBI taxonomy): domain Eukaryota; kingdom Metazoa; phylum Chordata; class Actinopteri; order Cypriniformes; family Cyprinidae; genus Enteromius; species Enteromius trimaculatus. The sequence goes on from JAUMHP010000057.1 coordinate 18,576,633, forward strand.
GTCAAAGGTAGTTCACAAAAGTAAATATAAAGGGATATAAACACAAAGTTATATAATAGGAATGCAGTGTAAATTAGTACATCTGAAAATTAAAAATTAGAAGACAATATAAATGCTGTATCAACATGCTGTAGATGCCAAATTAATTTGACTTGGCTTACGTTAAAGCTTTACTTTCACAGCAGCATAAGAAAAATAATAAATGAAAAAAATATATATTTTTAAGTATATATAAATTATCTAGTTTATTTATACTGATATGTACGATGGAGTTTTAAAATAAATAAAAAAAATAAATAGTAAATAAATAAATCTAAAACTACGAGATTAAAGTCGAAATTACGAGAATAAAGTCATAATATTACGAAAATAGAAGTCTAAATACTAAGAGAAAAAGGTAAAAACTACAAGATTAAAGTCGAAATATAATATTTAGTATAGTGCACTTGTAAATGACCCGGACTGAGAGAAGGCCACCAGATATAGGCATATTTTAATATTGTTTCATCCGAGCGGCCGCTTCAGCTTACTGGGATGAGATCTAAGAACTCACGGAAACTGCATAATATCAAGAATATGATATTTATTAAAGCGCCGAACTTTTGATCTTGTTACTACTTTAATTTCTGAGTTACTTGCTGCTGGTCAAGCTACAGTTTAGAGTAGCTTCGCCAACACTGATTTCACAATATATTTATATTTTATATTAAAATACTTCTTTCTAAAGCTACTTTAATGTCCATTCAATGTTTTGTTTTCTAAATGACCACAATGATAACTATTATCTGTAATAATACCGTAATTCGAAATGAATCGGCACATGATGTACATGATGTTTGACATCACTTGACAGGCCTATTTACAACATAATAACAAGTGCCTTGACCCCCCGATGGTCACTGTGTAATTCACACCCTGTTATAGTCCTTTAAAGAGATCTCAAAAAAAAAATCCCACTTTAGCACTGTTATTATAGACCCACTGTTAAAATGTATATAAATCTGTCTGTATAAACAGCCTTTAGCTTACCTGTAATTTGATCTTTGATTATGTTGTCATGTTTCAGATATTTTCAGTTAAGGTACAGTGTTTCTATGACAGTTTTTCTGGCTTGGACCATCATGACATATTAAATAAAAAATAATAATTTCTGGAATTTCTGACAGAAAACTAATGTGTATGTGCTTGTTTTGTGTCTTTGCATGGAAAATAACTACTAAAAGATTCAGAGAGGGAAGGATCCAGCATACAGGTTTCAAATAATATGAGGGTGAGTAAATATTAGAACAATGTTACATTTTTGGGTAATATAAATTAGAATCTTGTTCTTAATTCTCTGTTGTCCCATTAACATTCAATTCATTTGGCTCATTGGCATTGGACAGCATTTTTGTTTTAATCAATGTTGCATAAACATGCATCAGCTTCTGTGAATGTGATGAAACTGATTACAGCCTGAGGCAGAGTTTGCAGACAAGAATTTTCACCTCTTTTTTTTATAAATCAAAGTGCCATTTACACACACAGTAAACTGAGAGGGACACATTTCTATGCTCTGTCTAGAATTTGTTGTACTTGGAATGTTATGAGGGTGGAATGTTTCTATATTCCGGACACTGAAAGATTGATGAGAGATGTTTAAGTTCATATTGAATCAATCATGTTTGATTACAGACAACGTTTTGATAGTTGAAATATTAAAAAGGACCTAATTTGGGATTTTTTTATATAAATGCAGAACTTATATAACATTTTTTTGTAATACAACCACTTTGTATCTCACATTGCATTCCTTTTTTTCTTCTTCCCACTGAAACGTGTTTCTTCCTGTCCTCAACACAGAAAGGAGGCTGAATCAGATTCATGCTGTTTTAGATTTTACAAAGGTGCCTCGTTTAATCTTAATTATATCACTGTGTTAGACCACCTTACTGACAGTTAAGTAAATAGAACAGAAATTAAGCACTTTTTTTTATTATTATTATTAAGGATTTTCAAATAATACAAACGACCGAGACAAAGACAATTAAACAAACCCCAAGCGCTGCAAATTAAATAAAATGTGTGTATATGTTAAAAAAAAAAAT
>JAUMHP010000057.1:18588808-18598985 GCA_032361065.1 Enteromius trimaculatus
TGCCACAACTTGCGGAAACACTACGAACAAAGTACTGTATGATGAATGCAAAGCCAGATCAGATTACAGTCCAAAGCAAAAAACTATTTTGGATGCGTTTGCCAGTGTGACGCCTTACGAGAAGGGCTCTAAGCGATATAAAGATGTCACTGATGCTATTACATTTCAGCTTGCGAAAGACATGGTACCAATAAACACAGTCACCAAGCAGGATTTTACAAACATGATCCACTCGCTTGACAAGCATTATGTAATGCCGTCACGCACTTATTTTATTGCAGAGATTTGATTATACTTTTACATATTTTATTATTTTATACAAAATTACACCAATTATTCTTTAATTATCATTTTTATTTTAAAGCAATTCAAAACACCTGATGAACATAAATAAATTTGTACACATCGCAATATATATCGCAGGGAAAAAATATATCACAATGTAATTTTTTCCCAATATCGTGCCACCCTGGAGTGGAGGACTATAATGTGATAAGAGGACTCTAACTGCTGCATTTTGAACCAGCTGTAGTCTATTTATTTAAGTTATGTTCACTCATTAATTTCTTGGGGAAGTTTATGCAAGCGAGATCTGCATAGGTTTAGCACAAATACTGAACACATGAGACATCATGATATTATCAAGGAATCAAAGAGGATTGGTATAAACAGCTCCAAATGGCAGTCTCTAAGGTACCCTAAAACGTCCTCCTTCTTGATAAAATGGGAACTGAAGTGAAGTGACTTGTCGCCAGGTATGGTGACCCATACTTGGAATTTATGCTCTGCATGTAACCCATCCAACATGGACACACACAGCAGTGAGAAGTGAACAACCATAAACGCACCGTAAACACAGCAGTTAGGGGAAACCATGCCTTGCTCAAGGGTCTCACCTCAGTCATGGTACTGAAGGGTAAGAGAGTGCTGGGAATTCACTCCTACCACCTAAATCCCTGCCGGCCCTGGGACTCAAACCTACAACCTTTGGTTTACAAGTGGCACAAGAAACAACAATGGCAAATGCCTTGTTGACTTTTGCTTGAACAACAACCTGGTGGAACTATTGATGGAACTATATTTATACACAAGCCAACCTGGGCAGAGAAGGTGGCGGAGAAGCCCACCTGGGCGGAGCAGATGGCGGAGAAACCCACCAGGGCGGATCAGAAGGCGGAGACGCCCACCTGGGCAGAGCAGATGGCCGGACTGCAAAGAGGAGCGGAGAGAGATTAATGGTAGCCCCTATGGCCGAGATCGTACCTGCGTCTGGCTCGTGGCAGCTGGTTCCCGTGGCTGGGGCAGGTCCGAAAGAGAGTCCAACGGCCTCCGTGGCCGGTTCAGGGCTGAGAGAAAGTTTAATGGACTCCCTGGCCAGCCCAGGGCAGGGCAAAAGTTCTATGGCTCTCATCACCGATTCATGGAAGGGCAAAAGTTCAATGACATTGACAATGACAAAAAGTTCAGGGTAGGATGAGAATTCGAGCATTGGCCTGAACGGCCAACATCTCCAGGAGTCGTGCGGCCACTGATAGTCCCTCTGTGGTCGAAACCAGATGAAACCAAGGCCTTTGGGAGTGGACAACTGAATCTGGAGGTTGTGCAGCCACCAATGGGACCTCTGGAGAATTGACTGACCTCTCCCGAGGGTGTGGAGTCACTGACGGAACCTCGGTGGTAGAATTTCTAGGTGAACGCGAAGGAGGGGAAGGGGTCCCTCTACACAGGCCGCGAATGCCATTTCTGGGGTCCGTTGTTCAGCAGGTTCCTCTCTTGATCTCGAGACTCTAATACTACCACTGGATCCTAGTGCTGCGAAGTTTTCTTTCACAAAAGAGGCAGAGGCATGTGGATCCATGTTCTGGGAGTTGATTTGGAGTCAGTAGTAGAGAATCAAAACAATGGCAAACAGGATAGGATGACACGATGAGACAGGATGAGTCATGAATCAACATTGAGGTACACAGGCAAAGTGTACATGAATATGTCAAAAGAGCCAGCTGCAAACATACAGGAGTCGAGCAGAATTCAAGAATCAAACACAGGGACTCCATTTCCCATCATACAAGGCATACAAGGAAATACAAGGAAATAACACTCGGGATTGGAAAACAGATGGAATCGCAAAACTTCGCAAAATGTGGCTTTTATAGTGTGAGAGTAATGAGTGAGTGGATGTGGTGATGAATAGCAGGTGTGTGAATAGTCCAGGTGTATGTGATTAGTCTATGAGTGAAGCATGATGGGAAATGGAGTCCGTGGGAGTAATCCTGTGTTGGCTGGAGGCATGACAGCTACAGTACGGAACCTTTCTGTGTTTCCTTTAGTTCAGAGTCTTGACTTGTAGTGTCTGTGTGTATCACTCTCCTAGTGCTAGCTGTTTTCAAAGCCAGTCTCTAGTTTTCATAGTTCTCATTTCAGTTCCTAGTTTTCTCAGTTTAGTTATTATCTCGTCTGGCCTGTGTTCCAGTTGTCAGACCATTGCACGTGCATTTTGGATTAACCCTTTGTCTGTCATTTCAGGTTCTGTTTGCCACTGTCTGGACTTTTGCTCGCATGCTGGATTATCTCTCTTTGCCTCGTCCCCTGAATTACGTTTGCTGCCTGTCTGCTCTCTAGACTGCTCTGCCCAAGCTTTGTCCATGCCTTACCTGTTTAATGTAGTTTTACCCAGCCTGTATTTTGACCATGTCTGTTAAGAAAAGCTTGTGATTGGATCTGCACGTCTCTCGTCTCATTACAAATTGTATTTTTTATGCTCAGTGTTGTTTCATAAAGTTTATTATGTTTTTAACTTATTTGTAAATCATGGAGTTATTTAGACTTGGTGAAAGTGATTAATATGGACCAGCCAGAAGACAGTGGAGTTTAAAAACAATGTTTTCCACCTGTCTTTAGGCTTTACACAAGAGTGTTTACACAAGAAATTGATTTAAAATTTACTACTTTAAAATACATATTAACCTCTGCTGAATATAGTAACTGTTTTCTGTATTACTGAAATAATAGGAAGTATTTACAAGACTAATATTTCATAATTGTTTCACCACAGCATGTGGGAGCTGTTAAAAACTAAAATACAAAAGGAGGAGACTTAAAAGATGAACAGGAGATTTAGATTATATAATAATAAGTTTAGATATTAAATTCCATTCCATAGACATTATTCCATGGCTGCAGTGGTTTCTGCAAACTGGCAACCCAGGCTGTCAAAATTGTATTGGGTAAACGGAATGTGAGCAGAATCACATAAACAAAAACAGACAACACATGTTTTCTAAGTAGAATAACTGGCGGTAACATTGTTTTTTAAATTGGAATGTGAATCTTCAATATGTCAGTGAAATAAAAAAAGCTAGTCATTTTTAAACGCATTGTTCACCCAAATATAAATTTACCCCATGATTTATTCACCCTCAAGCCATCCTTGGTCAATATGACTTTCTTCCTTTAGATGAATGCAAAGTTTATAAGCTTTATAAGAGAATAGCATTTTGTTAACAGCAAAGAAAACCAGTGTCCACTTGGCTTATATCGAAATCCTCTTACTTCTGGTACTTCTGGTTCATGAGGGGATTTTTTTAGTTTTTGTTTTGCTCTCTCCACTGTGCTTCCACATTCAAAAACGCAACTCTCTCATGGACATTTGTACAACGGTCAATAGAATCTAGAGATTATGGTTTGTAATGTGTTATGTGGAAGTTTTTCTAACAAATGCATCGCTTCACTTAAGAAGGTATTATTAAAGAGCAGGTAAAATGGGTTTTCAAAACAAATATCTTATTTACAGATAACATTACAGTAATGTAGCTGTCCTTCAGTGTAAACAGTCTGCAAAGTTGTTCATGAAATAAATGCATAATAAAAAAAGATATTGTCTCTCAAAAGAAAGAGTCGACTCAGGATTGCCTTAACGAGTCGTATACGTCACTTGGTAACATATTTACATAATCCCTGCATGCCCGCAAAATGCCAACACGTGATCTGCCCACAAACACTTCCACTACTCAGTGTATGCATCATGTCGAGAAAGTGTGTTTTGGATGATGTGAAGAATCAGTTGTTAACATTCATATATGTGAACTCAATCTCTGTCAGTGGGAGGCGTATGTAAAAATATTTTGAAAAAACGGTTCGTCTTTTCAAACCTTCCATTGTGTGTCCTTATATTTATCACGTTGTGTTTTATGTTTCATGCTTTACAAATGTGACGTTATTTTCTGTAAGGGACCATAGTGAGCGCTGATGCTCACTTTTTTTTGCGGAGCATTATGGGAAGGATTTCGCGATTGAGATGGCCGACTCCCTGATCAGTGCCCTTACTTCTGAACAAGGGAGCTGATTGAGACCCACCCAATAATTTAATAGACATTACATGCAAGATAAAATGAAAATGACATCCAAAATTTCAGTTCCCTTCAAAAATAGAGTGATACAAAAACACCCGCTTGGGTTTAAATTTTGAAATTTTGCAATGCTCATTCACAGTAATAAACGAAGTCAAATCTATTTGTGGCAAAAAATCAAAACTGGCCAATCAGAGCAGAGTTAGCTTATGGAAGGGAGGGGTTTACAGACGAATTGATTCAAACGAAATGTAGAATGCATGTAAGAGGCAATACTCTTGAATTTAAAGACACCCATCTAACATTGAATGGAGATTTGTAATAATATTACAAAAAACATTTAATAAAACCATAGACCAACATATTTATATATATTCTACTAATTTTTATATCCAAGAAATTAATACATTTTAGACCACCACAAATTAATATGTCTTAGACAGGTCTACACAATTTAACAATTTTTCAGTTTTACCATGAATACAGGAACTATAAAGCACACTTTACTATAAAACACACTTAGGAGCCAGGTTTCCATCCGGAGTTTTTACGGAAAAATATTTAGCGCTTCAATGATTTTTGATGCAAAATGCTAATTATCAATAGAATTTTGTAAATGTCTACACAGTATTTTTCAGTTAACTTTAGCGCATAAATTTGCAAAAATTTGTTTGGAAACACCTTTTGTCGAAAAAATTAGCTTTAATGCAAATAAATGCAGTGTCACATGACAAACCAGCCTTTCAAAAGCGCATTAAATCATAATATTATTGCATCTAAAATTTTAATTATGATAAAAAGATAAGTCACATCTCAAACATAAATATCTTAAATTGTTTTTTCTTTATAAATCTTTGAAAGTTACATTAATTAGGCTTAATTTTGTTTAGGATAATATAGGTGTAGAGTTGTTTAATGTGTTAACTTTTTTTAAGTAGACCTATATAATTGTAGGACTGTCATGGTCAACGGACCCAGGAACAGTCACTTTCACCCGCTCCCAGTCTCCAGCTTATTGATCAGATGCACCTGACTCCAATTAACGGAGTGCTTCAAAAACAGCAGACTCTTGATCTCCAGTCATCCAGCTCCTCCAGTCTCGTACCTGCCAAGTCTCAAGCAAGTCCCAAGCCTAGTCATAGAACGATCAGGAGATCGCCTCACGCCAAGACGGCTAAAAGGATTAAAGACTTTGATTTAATTTACTACACATTTGAGTTCTGTTAATAAACTTGCTTTGTTGAACGCAACCTGTTGGTCTTGCCCTTGTCTGAAGCGTTACAATAATTTAATAATGGGCTAAGGTTTTTTTTATTTATTTTTTATTTTTTTAAGTGGATTAAGAACAGACTTTTTGCATATGACTTGCATAATAGGTGAAATTATGTATGGAAACAGCTTAAGGGCATTTTTTTGTCGCGATACACCAAAACTTATGCGACAAAATTTTTTTTTTTTTAAGGATGACGTCATCACACACTCCATTTTATCGGTAAAAGGCCAATGGGATGGAAACAGGCTGAAGACAGCAAATTTCGCAAAACTCCTTTTAAGCAAATTATCTTTGTCAATAACAAAACAGTGTAAAACCTGGATGGAATTGGAAACTAGGCTACTGTGATTTTTCTTTTACACATAACACACATTCCTTTTAACAGAAAATTTTATGGTATTAGAAAAGAAACACAGTCAAAAACAATACAGTGCATTCTTCATGGTGCTAGAGGTTTGTGTGTCAAGAGTGCCAAAATATGTCTTTGTGAATCAGACTGTTATTAATTTATTTTTTTCTTTTTGCTGCAGTAGCCTAATAGTAATGCTAGAAAGCCTATTTGGCAATTGATTTTTTTAAATAGTCTATTCTATTTCATCCTTAAAATCTATTTTCACATTCATCTTAAATGAAGATAGATACATCCCCCCCATCCCCTCCCCCTGATGTTTTTTTCTTCCGAAAGCAAGGTGTTGATTAGATCTCTGCTCTACCTCATTTTTTGATTATTCACTCAGGAAGGAAAAGGATGGGCAGCATAGTAATAAGCAGTTGTTATCAATCCAGTCAGAAAATTAACAGTCAGTCATTTTTCACTGAATGGTCCTTAAATCGCAGCGTGCCAGACCTAATTGCTTTTAATCAGTAAAATCACAACGGTAAGACAATACAACTTTGCTCAATATATTGAGAGTTTAATGCATTAGTCATTATGACGTAATGTGAAATATTTCACTGAATTAAGTATACTTTTTGATTTATGCTTTTAAGACCAGTCAGAATTTAAGACATATCCATTATTATTTTTGCACTTTTAGAATAAGTAAAGTCATTTGGCACTTTCATGTATACAATACTGATTTCACAGCGATAAACAAGAAAATAACTTTTGTTGCATGTATTAAATTATTTCAGATATAAAGCAGGTCTACAAATACAAAAGTTTCATTACGCAACTTAGTTAGTGTAGACAGTGTGAATGTTGCAAAGGAAGCAAAGTCTGTTGATTGTTGAATTATTTACATCTGCAAGACGTATTATTTAGGTTGTTTGCTCATCTGCAATACATCTATTGGACGGCTCTATTAGATGTCTTTAAGATGTTAATGATTTAGAATGTATGAAAAAAAATTATATTTGAAAGACTTCTGCCAGACGTTTTTAGACAGCAGATGCTTTCCAGATCAAGAGATTTTAAACAGACATCTTGCAGACGTACGTGTGCAATCCGGGTAAAAAAATGTTTTGCTTTTTTTTCATTTAAAAAGTAAATGTTCATTTTGCTTTTAAATTTAAGTTTAGTCAACTCAAATATCCAAGTTGTCATTTAGAGCAACATTTTATTTTGACAAATTTCAAGAATTTTTAAGCAAGAACAAACACTTCATCAAGTTTTGCAGTGTAAAAAATTCCGCTCTACAAAAGGCAGTTAAGAAAGTCATTAAAGATTTACTCCATCCCAAAGTTCTCTCCAGGGCTGGAAAGCTGATATGATATTTACACGGGTCCCACTTCTTGCCTTCTTTTGAGTGTAATGTTCACTGAACACACTCTCCTCCACATTATTAGTAGACACGCCCCTTACAGCTGATTGGCTACACGTTTTTTTTGGTACTGGGCCCAGCTCTCTTTTCTAAAGCATTTTTGAGAAATCGTTTACCCTGCCTTTAAAACTATAAAATAACACACGAGTATATTTATGTTTTTCACAAATTACATATTGTACAAAATGTCCAAAGTTTTGACTTGTAATGAATCATTTGAATGATTTAAATCTTAATATGCTGGCTCTAATAAAGTTGTCTCCCCACAGTTGGCAGTCAAACATCATCTTAAACATGGAAACTACTACTCCAGATTTCATATACCCTGATTTTTTCGTGACTCCCTGCCCTAACAACATTCAGTATATGAACAGCACGGCTTTGGTCTTAGTTTACGTTATAGTCTTCTGTATGAGCTTGCCGGGAAACATTGTAGTGATCTACGTGGTGAGCTGCATGGAGAACCGCAGGACATCCACTGACGTTTACCTGATGCACCTGGCCATCGCTGACCTCTGCTTTGCCTTTACTCTACCATTCTGGGCTGCTTACATTCACGTCGGCCAATGGTTATTCGGCACATTTATGTGCAAACTGATTTCAGGCTTGCAGGAAGCCACATTTTACTGCTGCGTATTCCTCCTGGCATGCATTAGCATCGATCGCTACCTGGCCATCGTGAAAGCAACCCAATTCCTCAACCAAAAACGCCATCTGGTTGGTATTGTGTGTGGATTGGTGTGGCTGTGTGCCATTATGTTGTCCCTGCCCATTATGGTGAATCGCGAGGCCTTTTTGTCTGAAAGTACGAGGGAGTACATATGCAGTGACAATTTGACCGCAGGATCCATTGATAACTGGAGGATGAGTGTGCGGATTCTCCACCACACTTTGGGATTCTTCTTGCCGTTAGTCATCATGGTGTTCTGCTACGGTTTCACCATGTGCACACTTTGCCACACACGCAACAGCCAAAAGCAAAAGGCCATGCAGGTCATCCTGTCTGTCGTGTTAGCTTTCATCATTTGCTGGCTGCCCAATAATATCCTAGAGGTCGTAGACACCCTGATGCGAGGCGGCCAGGTAATGGAAACATGCAAACTGAGGGACGGCATAGATGTGGCCTTGTACATCACGCAGGTGATGGCTTTTGCCCACTGTGCCATAAACCCCATTTTGTATGCCTTCATTGGAAAGAAATTCCGCAACCAGCTCCTGATGTCTCTCTTTAAGAAAGGCCTGTTGGGGAGAAACACGATGTCGAAATATCGAGTGGGATCCGTTTATAGCTCTGGAAGCACTAGGCAAATGTCAGTGACTCTGTAGTCGACTCCTCTTATAAAATTAAAATACATATTGTTCCTCTTTTGCTTTACTGTTAAAGAAATAGTTTGGTCAGAAATGCTGTTTTGTCATCTTATCCCTTAGTTAAAAATACAGTAACGACAGAATTGTCATTTTTAAATGAACTGTTCCTTTAAGAAAATAGTTTCCATGTAAAGCTTAGGTTTTTTTTTTTATAGAATTATAGACATAAAAGTATAGATAAGAGTGTGTGTTTAATTTCTGTAGCTTTTTTGCCTCATGATAAAGATCAGTGAAAGGTTTTTTTCTGTGGCTTGAGACACCATGCCAAGCTTGCACTGTGTTGTGTGTCCATATCAAAATGATCTGTGAAAAACAATCTGCAGAGGTTTCAGATTTTGTCAGGAATTAGTAGATCATGAAAAATATGTTTGTGTTTTGCTGTAAATTATCTTATGCTCACAAAGGCTGCTTTTATTTAATAAAAAAAATACAGTAAATCAGAAATATTTGTTAAAGTTTCAGATTTTGTTACATTTTCAGCATCATTACTCCAGTCTTCAGTGTCCGTTTTTTAATTATTTTAATAAAAGTTGATATTGGCTTCACCTGTGTAAATAAAGTCTCTCACACATTGAACTCTGTTTGAGTAATCAGTCTAGGTCCGGCAATGACATGATTACACTTCCTCTCGGCAACAAAACAGAGAGAAGTGAAGCAACCTGTTTGCCTCTTTCAAAGAGCACAACCTTAAAAAACATTACAACATCATGCACACACAAACAGATGAATATAGTATTAGTATTAGTAAACTGTAAGGATATTAGGTTTCACCCTCTAAATGATATTACATATAAAGACACTTAGTTAAAATAATTTTAATAGCCATTTTAATAAGCTGCTAACAAAGATAAAATTGCACCGGTACGTCATTCATCAATCTGGTTTGCATAGTTAATGTCTTGAGAAATGGAAACAGGAAAAAGTGCTTTTGAAACAATACAGTTCACTTCTGTCTTTTTGCATACACAAACTCTTCTCTAATTCTTAATGCTCTGTCCAAATCATTTTCAGCCTTAAACAGTTTAACATATTATTATCAGTGTGCCAATCTGTGTGTGTGTGTGTGTGTATGCGTGTGTGTGCACCTGGTATTTATCACCTTATGGGGACCATAAAGATAGGAATACCAGTAAATTTAGACCTTGTGGGGACATTTGTTAGGAAACAAGCTTATTAATCAAGTATTAATCACACAGAATTAAGTTTTTTGAAAATCCAAAAATGCACACAGTTTCCTGTAAGGAGTAGGTTTAGGTGTAGGGTCAGTGTAGGGCAATACCACATACAGTATGTACAGTAGAAACATCATTACGCCTATGGAATGTCCCCCATAAAACATGTAAACCCAACATGTGTGTGTGTGTGTGTGTGTGTGTGTGTGTGTGGACGGGTTTATGTGGTTTATGAGGACACAAATTTGTATAATG
>JAUMHP010000057.1:18599085-18617327 GCA_032361065.1 Enteromius trimaculatus
CAGAGATCTACGGCGTCGTAAATGGCTTTCTTGCAGGTTTTGTCCAGCAGCTTCTCTCTGATTTCTTGCAGTTTGGCAGTTTTACCTCTTGTGAGGTAAAATTGTCTTCAACATCCGTAGCGCAGATCTTCACAGTACCCATCGCTTTGTGAAACACATATCCTCCGATACGGTCAGCAGATAACTGGAAATCACGGAAATATTCGTATCTTCATGAAGAAACTTCGTCAAACTAACTGTTTGTTTTTCCCTTGGTGCAAAAACCAATTCCATTCTCATTTCAACAGGTCCTCTTGTTGGCGATATATACATCGCTCTTCTACCAGTTTTAGGAGTTTTTGGATAAGCTGCCGCAGCCATTGTAACAGAAGAATGAAAACCGACTTCCACACCTAAACAGCAAGACTCTGACTTTATTTAAAGACACCGGCTGTACATTTATTACGTCGACCAGAACAAACGTCCTGATCAAAGGTTATAAAACATCGTAAACATTTACGACTTGGTCATGTTTTTCTTTTTTACAACAGCTGCAATAAATAGCACTCCCCCCGGAGGTGAATTTTATGACAGGATGTGTCTGGGATGTACAGTCCAGATGTCCGGGTCATAAAACAATAAATCACGGCCATAAATTCCTCTTTTGTCATTTGCCATAACCTACTACTACTAAGGTTATATACACAAATTGTCACACAACATATCTTTAAGTTAGCCAGAAATGTATTGTAAGTTCTTGTATTAACTCCTAATAAGTTGTTATGATATGTAATTATAGATTATAAAGTGTGCAGATAAAGTTCCTTCTCACATTTTTTCACACTTAACGCCTTAATGCCACACTTAAATTTGTCTGCTCTGCTTCATCAGGCAATGATCAGACATAATTTCACAAATGTCTCCACTTCTCTGATGAAACAGGACAAAATACATAGAAAGGTAACTGGTTTCCTCCTTCAAACAGACAAGCAAAATAAAGTTACACTTATGCCACTAAAGAGAGTGTGTAAAGCTATCAAATTATATTAGAGGTTTGTTCATATATAATTTCCTGATGCTGTGGTCAAGCTCACACATCTGATAAGACATGATACGATGCTTGCATATTTATGAAGAGCTGAAGTTAGCAGATATTCACACAAGGTTATCAACTTGAAATAAGTTAATCTTGATTGTAATTTTAGTGTTTTCAGTTTACACAACCCAACTAACAGCACAAAGCATTGCAAAATGTGTTGCTGATATTTGTATTGATATGTTACTATCATAACTGGAAATGTTATCTGACATTAACTGTTTAGAATTTGTGCTAAACTACATTAGCAAAGAAAATGATGAAAATGGCAAAATACCGCTCCGGAGTGGTGTTTCATGATGGACGCTAAGCGTATCTCAACATGCATCATGAACGTTCCCCTACATTGGGGTAGTCATGGCAGTCTGGCTGCCCACTGCTCCGTGTGTGTGTGCGCTTGGATGGGTTAAACGCACAGCACAAATCCCAAGTATGGGTCTCCATACCTGGCCACAAGTCACTTCACTTTCACACTCCCATTTGGTTGTTGTTTTTTTTAAACTAAATAAGAACATTCAGTTAAACTTTATTTCGATATTCCATTTAGACGTTCCACTAACTATAAAGGAACTTTGTAACTACATGTCAACTAATTCTTGTTAGTTCACGACTACATATTAGACTGTTAGACTGCTGAATATCTAAAGTCGACTATCAAAATAAAGTGTAACCGAACGTTCTAGAAACATTCCCTGTAGGTTATTTTTAGGTTTTATATTTACAATCTAAAAGGAACGTTCCCAGTTATTATTTTTGTCATATAAATGTAAACTAAATGTAAATGTAAAACTTTGCAGATGGTTCTGATTGTTCTAATGCTGAAATGTGTTTTTTCATATGTCTGAAATAAGATTATAATAAAAGTGTAGACATCACAGTAGTCAAATCGCATAATAATGATGTAATGAAGGAGACGGGGACGTGCGGATCCATTTGCAAGCTTTTAATAAAGACCGCTGTAGTGAAGACAAAACACAAGAATGGTCCAGATGGGAAGCAAAGGTCAAGGCGATAAGCAAGCAACAATATCCAATGGGCAAAGACAAAGAGAAATATCCAAAACAAGGCAGAAATCGGTACACGGGGAAAAATACGCAGAAACGGAAATGCTTTGTACAAGGAAACCTTAATACTCGGCGGCTAGGCTACAAATAGGCTCAGCCTCAGACCTCACGCCCACGGAACGTTGGCTAAACGTCTGATGCATGGTACACTTAACTGGAAACCCTTCAGGAATGTCGAAGTCATCAAATGATTGGTTGAAGTGAGTGTCGCGTTAATTTTCGGTCCGCCGGGAAACAAAGCACAGACGTGTGATTATGGAAAAAAAACTGTCGTGTTTACATGAGTGACAATAAGCTTTTATTAAGATCAGTTAAATGTTGGATTCTCAAAAGTATGAAAGGTTCCCAGCAGATCCAATTTTACTAGTTGTGCGTCCCCTCCTATCTATTTTGGAAGATCAAGTGAAGTACCTAACTGAGAAGGGGAAAGCCGCGTTTGTGGGCAAACATGAAACAACAGACACTGACATCACAGCTGGCCGATTCAGTATTGTGTTTGGTTCTCCAGAATTGCTTGTGGTTGTTAAAAAAAGTGGAGAGATATGCTTCAAACAGACCACGAGCGTCTCATCGGGATTTTCTACGCTGACAGACAGTTTTTAAAAGGTCACACAACGAGTTAACAAGGGGAAGGGACTGATGTGTAGTCATGGAGATTAACAAGCAGCAACAGAGCAAGGGAAGCACAGAACAATGTGAAACAAACACTTTACAATAAGAGTCCTTAACAGAGAAACACAGACAGGGGAGCACACACACAAACAGTTCGAGATGGAGTGCCCTCTGGTGGGATTTGTGGGCATTCCAGCTGGAATTCATGACAAATGAAAATTAAAAAACTAAATGTGCCCAGAATGTTCTAAGAACCAAAAATTGTTAGCTGGGATGTCACGGGAAACTTTCCAGTGTGTAGGAGCCAATATTTGGTAAAGCGTGAGTTGATATCCCAAGCTTTTTCAGAAAGTAAAAACTTTGCTCCTGTTGTTTTCTTGAGCGACGTTGGACAAATTATATGTGGAGCGCTACTGGAGTGGATTTTCATATAAATGCCAAATGAGGAAGGTGAACGAGGATTACTGGATTTACTTGCTTTGATTGAGTTTGCAACGTGGACACAGAGCGGACAACAAGGTGCTGTTTATGTTGTTTAAAGGGTTCATGTAATAGGATGTAAAGTCTCGGATCAAACGGAGACATGCTGTGCTGATAATTGGTGCTGGCTTTGTTGTTGTTCATGGATGGAAAGGGAAATCCAGGTTGTGAAATAATTACTGATGTTGAAGGTGGAAAGGTTGTTACGGAAAACGTTCCAAATGGTGTGGCTGCTGATGCTGCTGTTGATGAAATTGTGTCACAAAAAAGAGAGAGAAAAAAGACTGCAAAGGGGGTTGCTCTGCTCTTTGAAAATGTGCAAAGGTTTACAAAGCAGAAGTTGAATCAAATAAACAAAATCAAACAAAAGGTGAATGGTATAATTTCTCTTAACATCACAAGTGATTCTGTACCAAATGTGCAACGATTATTATGGATGCAAAAATAGCCGCCAACGATGCAAGGTTGTCTTAAAAGTTTTAAAAAGTGTAATAAAAAGCCCACCCACTGAATCCTGAGTCACAAGTACAGTACATTTTCTTTTAACTGCAGTTTAACACAACAAGCTGCAGGCGTACAGGATGGTGCAGCTGTTGTTCAAAACAATCCAGTTTGTCATTCCCAATTACAATCTCATTCTTTGCAATTGCATGTTCATCCACAGATTAATGGAGGACAAGGTATTTTGTATAACATCATGCAGCAACAGGCAAATATAACAGCTCAGCTTGTGCATATAGGGGGGATGTGGCTTCATTACCTCCTCAAGTAATTCCAATCTTTGATGGAGATCCCTTAAAGTTTGCTGCCTTTATTCAAGCTTCAGAAGATGATTTCAAGATGTCTGGAGAAGATCAAAGGTTTATTGAGATAATGGAACAGTCAATTCGTACTAAAAATTGTCATTATTGTATTGACCTACTCTTTAGAAAGAATGATGTCATTGTGCCTAATAACAGATGCCTCGCAAAACAACGTTTAAAGGAAGTTTAGTTGGAACCAGGAATTTCAAGAAGAGTACTCTGCCTTTCTTACTGATGTTATCAGCAAGGGTTATGCTGAGGCAGTACCACAAGATCAGTTACTGCGAGATGATGGTAAGGTGTGGTGTATCCCACATCATAGGGCATACCATTCTAAAAAAAAAAAACACTGGAGTTGTATTTGATTGCAGTGCAGTTTGCAGTTTCTTTAAATTCACAATTGCAACAAAGGCCCAAATCTCACCAATACTATTTGTTGAAGCTGAAGCTATTCTTAATGATCGTCTTTCTGATGATCTTAATGACTTGGAAGCTCTCACGCCAAATCATATCTTGCAGTTGGAATCAAAACCATTTCTTCCTCCAGGACTGATTTGTATATCAGACATAAATGGTGACAAGTCCAATATCTGTCTGATCTGTCTTGGAAAAGGTGGATAAGGGAATATCTTCCACTGCTTCAGAAATAACGAAAAGGGAGAAAGCCATGTAGAAACTTCACTGTGGGGGACATAGTGGTCATCATAAATCTAACTGCTCCACGTGGTTCCTGGTCATTAGGCAAAATCACTCAGACGTGTCCTGACAAAAAGGTATTTGTCCATTCTGTACAGCTGAAGACAAAAACAGGATTGCTGAATAGACCTGTTTCCAAAATCTGCCAGTTGTAGGAAGAAACCATGGACTGATCTTCAAAGAAGAAGTTCACATAAATCCTTTTTGGCTCCTTTTCTAAATGAAGAGATAATTGTAGTTGCACACCAACAATTATCGGGCCAGTGCGTGCCAGTGCTTCAAACAGGCCAGGCGAGGCTAATAGCCTCAGACTTCTATCACAGAGCCAAAAATCATGACACGTTTCTACCGTCGGGCCAGAAGCTTCACTAAAACATGCCCTTTACACACTTCTCGGAACAATGTCATGCAACCCCAGCATTTCACCAACAAACAGAAGTTATCAGAAAACTAATCAGAACTGGAACTATATGCGATAAAACGACCATGATAAAAGCAGCCATTGGTTTGCGTTGCATTTTGTTAAAGATTTAAATCCAAAAGCATTGTTTTCCAAAAATTTTGAATTTATCAGGATTTAGAATATTTTTCAAACAAAAATAAAGCAATGTGAACCAATATTTCACAAAAGAGGGCCCATATTTTCGGTCGAGTCTGTTTGCTTATTTGTAGTGACATATTGCATATCTATATTTTTTTCATCAAAAATATGACAAAAGAGGGAGCTCCTGAACAAAACCATTAATATAAGCTATATAATTTATGACATACTCGGAGCGTAGATGAGACGTATGACAAATAAAATGTCAGCAGCAGGCCGTCTGGAATGCAGGAAAAATAGAAATTAAGAAAAGTCCATGTAAAAAAAAAAAGCTAAGAAATGAAGTGCTTGAGTTCCTAAGAGAAAAGGAAGAAAATTAAGAAAAGTAATGAAAGGAGGAGTTAGACAGAGAGGAAAGGAGAGCAGAGTAGACCTCAAGACAGATACTGTAGATACATCATTGAATATTTTCACAAAAACAGTTGAGAAAATAGTTCTAATTTTTATCTTGTTTCTTTAAATTCTTGTCACTGGTTAGCATTATTTTGTTGTTGTTATTCAAAATGTCATACACTTGAAACAATTCTCTGTTGTAAAATAAAAAGCATGTCTAAAAATAGCCAGTTTCTGTCTCATTTTACAGATGTGTTCATTGAAGTGCCTTTAATATGTGTCCAATAGCCACCATCTCTAATTAAAATCATCAGGTTATATTATTATATCAGACAAGAAATCAAAGGAATGGCAAGCAAATGTACAGTATAGACACAATTGTTTACTGTTTTTTTTAGATAAACAAAAAAGTACAGCAACAAGTAATGAAGTTGCCAATATAACATTTCAATTAAACTTGTAAATCATAAAGAAAAAATAAATAAGCAAATAATTTGCGGTAAGGGTATGAATTATTATGAATACATGCATAAATGAATGCATGAATTACTTCATGCAGGAATATCTCATGAATTATCAGGAACTAACATGAGTTCAAAGTCTTTCATTCGTGACTTCATGGATGAACTACACATTAATTAAGACATTAACTGGTGGGTACATCATCATGATTTATTAATTATTATGCATGATCACTGTGTTTTCTTTGTTCACAAGAAAGAAAGAGAAAGAAAGAAAAGTCTTTACTCTCTACAGTACTTTGGATAAATCTGTAGTTCATACATTGTCATTTTTGGACAATGATAGCATTCTAACATATTGTTGCAGTTCTTTAAAAAAATTACTTAAAAAGCGGCTTATTATTGGAGAACTTACATTTGTGAATATGGTATTTGGCTAGAAGTAAAATTCTTTCTCCGTATTATAATCTATAAAACCAAACAAAATATCTTTCCAAAAAAGAAAAAAAAAAAGTATAAAAAAAAAATTACTAACCTGCCAAAATGTTTCCAAAACACTTTTACACAATTACAGCACCAAAGGAGATGTGCAATCGTTTCATCTTGTTCCTTACAAAAGTTACACATTGTGTCAATCTCAGGTTTTAATTTTTTAAGACTTTAAGAAGTATTTACCGGATAGAATCTGTGGATTAATTTGAAAGAAACTTTGTTTCTTGTTGATTTGACAGTTGTCCAACTTCACTTCCCGGGCAAACACACTTCCAATTCAACCATACATAGTTTGTCACCTCCTGCTTGGCCATATATCGTATAACATATTGTAACAGTAACCAGCGCTTTAATAATAAAACAGCAAAAGTAATATACAAAGGTAACGTTAGCTATGTGTATTGATGGAGCTAGACGACGTATAACGTCGTAGTAGTGGTGTCCTAATTCGTAGGGGAAAATTTTCACCTCTAGCCTTTGACACTATGTTTCAATGCACAAGAGGAAAGGTTATGATTATGTTACTGCTAAAATCATGTAACGTTCGGCAATGCAACGCTCCAGGGAAACGCAGCCCAGATCACAACGTGACTGTGTGACGGTAGTATCCAGCAGATGGCGCTAATACCCTCAGCTGGCAAGATATGCTTGTAGAAGAAGAAGAGCAAAACACATGCAAGTGCACTACATGTTTTCATATTTGATACAATGTAAAGTTTCTACTTGAGGAAAGTCACTAACGTTATCACTAGGAGTCAAGATCGGCCGTGAGATCATGATCAGTCGGCGCTTCAGTTAGGAGAGAATCAGTCTAATATATTTACATTAGTATGACCTTTAGAAACACAGACTGGTATGAGCAGGAATAATTGATTATTTCATGTGGATATGAAGCTTAAAGAGCTAGAAAGCTGCCTTCAACAGGTGGATGGATTTGAGGAGCCCAAAATACTCCTGGAGCAGTACCCCACCAGTCCGCATATAGCGGGTGAGCATTACTGCATAACGTCACTGGTCACTGATGTCAGATGTGTTTGCGAATTTCTTATGTTTTCACATCAGCATACTGTTCTTACGATTCGTGTAGTATGTACTGTTCGCAGTGTCCAAATGTTCTGTATTTATATCTGAAATACTGCGTATCCCATAATGCACCACGCTCGTCTTGACGTTTTGTTTGTAGTGTGATAAATGATCAGAACTCTCTTTATTTGCTCGTATTTTTAAGAACTTTAATCAGTTTTAAACTATTTAGGATAACATTTTGTTAACAGCAGAAAAGTATTAAATTAATAATTTCATTACTATTACTATTAAATTAATGTAATACACAGAATTAAATGAAAATTAAACGTAATTGTGACCTTTTAACTTTTTAACGTTATTTCTTGCATTTTTTAATTTACGTCTCACAATTCTGAATAAAAAACCCTTTTGCATGTTCATCCGCCTTTTTTCACAGAATTGCTAAATTAAATAACAATTTCAACTTTACATGAAAATATATATTTCCTACAGTTAAGCTTAAATCTCACAATTTTGATGTAACATCTCACAATTTTGACATTTTCCTCAAAATTGCAAAAAAGATTTTAGACATTATTTCTTAAGAGAGTTCGCTCAATTTTTATATAATTTGTGCAAAATAAAGTGAGAATTGTTGTGAACTTGCAATTCTGAAACAAATGTAAAATTACGAGAAATAAAGTAGATTTTTGATAGAAATGTTTTTATCTGTTTATTTTTACCTTAATATTTTCCATGTGGCACAAACAGGTTCACTGTAGTCACTTAATGAATTAAACGTGCACATATGAGTTTATGTGAAACACTGTGACATACTGATTGAAAACTTTTTGTCACGGTCACATAATGCATATTGGTTCACATGCTAAAAATAGTAGGCATTATACATTTTAGAAATGGTGTATGAATATTTAATTCATAATTTTATTCAACGTTGGGAGTCTTTTGTCTAGAACAGATGGCCTTGAGTGGCCTATTTGTTTTAATATACTTTATTATGGAATAAGACACCATCGAGTTGCTCTGTGTGTTCTCTCTTACTGTAGGCCGTATGTTGTACACCATCCACAACACATTTGATGACATAGAGAATAAACTAGTAGCAGACTTGGGCTGTGGATGTGGGGTGCTATCGATAGGAGCTGCAGTGCTTGATGCTGGGTAAGACCAACTCCATACCTCCACCCGTGGCATAGAATTATTCTGGCTTTTAAAAAATCTATGAATCAATATCACTGTAATCTTTCCTCTAAAGACTGTGTGTGGGATTTGACATTGATGAAGACGCCTTGGACATATTCAAAGGAAATGTTGAGGATTTTGAACTGTCAAACATTGATATGGTCCAGTGTGATGTTTGCTCTATTGGATCCTCTTACTACAAGAAGTTTGACACGGTCATCATGAACCCGCCATTTGGCACGAAGCACAACCAGGGTAAGAGTCATCCTAAAGTCAACTAGCAGTGATGTCGATGCAATCTGATGCATTTGCAAAACTGCTAAAAAATACCTGTGTTCGAACAGGTTTCCCATATTCCATTGGTTGATCCTGATTCACATTACTATATACATATCTTACTTTTTAGGTATTGACATGCAGTTTCTGCGTACAGCGATTTCCATGGCAAGTACAGCAGTGTATTCCCTTCACAAGACCTCAACGCGAGATGTAAGTTGCCATGTTATGCCATCATTTTACAGAAACACTTCCATATTGATAAGAAAAACTTACAACTGAATTGTGTTTTCATGCAGCACATTCAGAAGAAAGCAAATGACTGGAAAGTCAAAATGGAAGTCATTGCAGGTAATATTTAGCGAATCTATGAACATACACTTTAGTTCAAAACACTGGAAAAGATGTTCTTGATTTGTTATTGTTTCTTGCATTGATAAATGTTTCCTGAGCTGCAAATCAGCATGTTAGAATGATTTCTGAAGGACCAAGTGACACTGAAGACTGGAGTAATGATGCTAAAATTCAGCTTTACATCACAGAAATTAATTACATTTTTAAAAAATATTCAAATGCAAAGCAGCTATTTTAAACTGTAATACTATTTTACTATATTTCTGTTTTCCTATATAACTTTATCAAATATATGCAGCCTCCATAAGCTTAAAAGACTTCACAAACATTACAGGATCTTACCAACACAAAACTTTTAAATGTAAGTTTTATTTTCTGAACACCAGGAGCATAAAAGATCTTATGCAGAAACCTGTAAGTTGTAATAAGCTTCATAGCATGAGATAATTTGATGTTATTTATCCTCAACTGGTGTCGTCCCTTCACAGAGCTCAGATATGACCTGCCAGCATCTTATAAGTTCCACAAAAAGAAGTCGGTAAGTGAATGTTTTGCTACAAATCTGTGAGTAAAAATGCCACAAAACACATGTAGACGGACACATTTGCTCAGACTTTACAGAGACAAACTAGTAACGTGTTTTTTTTCTTATTATTTTAGGTTGATATTCAAGTGGACTTCATACGATTTACTCCAACATAAATGGCAAAAAGGAATTTGTTTTATATATATGTATATTTAAAAATACACTGTTCTTCAAAATAAATTTTATAAATGACCGTGTGGCATCTTTTTTGGTTGGATACCACAGAAACACCAAACACGCTTGTTGGAACTTTATTTAAATTTGTGCTTTTCACATTTTTGGCAGCTTAATAATAAAACACTTAATAAAACATCACAAAAACATAAAATGCAATAAATTACACATCACAAACTTGGGTTCACAACTGTCTTACAAATACAGAATCACCCAAATAAATATAAATAATACTAAGGTAATGTATAAATACCTTTCTTGATTTAAAACACCAAAACAGACTTCTACAAAACGTTTCTGTGCTGTGATCTATTGTGCTGTTCATATTTAGAAACATCTCTTCATATTCCAGAACAGATAACATACAAACCATGTCCCACACATTATCAGTGAAAACCTGGGCCCGCCCATACTTCCTGTGACGTAGTAAGGTAGCTTGGACAGACTAAGCTCCTATGAGCCTTATAGTCGCGGAAGCCAAGCTATATCAGTGACACATGATGAGCAAATATATCATTTTAACACTACACTCAGTTTGGAATTATATAGCAGGGCCCAAACGTCTGACATTTTCAGGAGAACATCTCAAGTGATGAATTAAACTGAACATGATTTTATTGGTCTGTCTCCCTTTTGATGTGAACAAAACCTGCCGCCCATGTTCTCCAGTATGATTGGAATAAGATTTTAAAGACAATTTAAAAATGTTAAAAAAAAATTTAACATTTAATAAATTAATCATAGACATTATTTAATGACCCTATTAAAATTTTGTCTTTATTTTAACTTGTAATTTGGATTATATTCCACAGGTTTGCAGTCAGTGTGAAATTGTGTAAAAATAATTCTGTATTTTATCATTTTGGTTTCATAAAAGGTGTACATGGCATACATATGTAACTGACATGTTAACTGCTGAATTTTAAATTAATGTCAGATGTTAATTATGGTCTGGAAAAAACATTTTTTTTTTTTTTAAATAAAAATGTTTGGAATAGTATGGAAAAAATCATATTGGGAAAGAATGGAGTTTTTGGTAGCACTTTACAATAAGGTTCATTAGTTAACATGAACTAAGATTAAACAATACTACTACAGCATTTATTAATCTTAGTTAACGTTAACATTTACTAATGCATTAATAAATTCAAGTTGTGTTTGTTAACATTAGTAATGCAATGTGAATTAACAATGACTGTATTTTAATTAACTAATATTAACGAAGATTAATAAAGACTGTAATAAATGTGGTGATCATTATTTGTTCATGTTAACTAATACATTAACTAATGGTAACAAATGACACCTTATTGTAAAGTCTAACCGAATTTTTAAATGGAACATATGTAGGAACCCTGAATTAGTGCCACATCTGAAGTGTTGTCCTATATTTTCTGTAACACTTAATTTCCATGTTTAAATAAAATAAAAGTGCTCTCGCACTTTTAGATCCCACTTCACAGACAGTGATTATGAGCTAAACTCAAACGCTGAACACACAAACGCAGCCGTGTGAGCGTGCAGCCGATGGGAGGTTTCCCACAATCTCCCAGCAGTCGATCTCAGGGTCGTACCTCTCTATACTCTGCAGATACGTCCCTTTAGAGTATGAATACCCACCTGCTACATAGATGCACCCGTTTATAATAGCCGATCCGCACTCCATCCTTCTCTCCTTCATCGCACACATTTGTCTCCACTCATCTCGCTCGGGATCATAGCAGTCTATGATGGTGGTCTGACCGCCGACCAGATAAAGCTTATTGTTCAAAGAGACCGAGCAAAGGCCGTACTCTGAAAGTAAAGAGTCTTGATGAGCAATAAGCAGCAATCGCCCTATGCTGGTTGTAGCCTATACATCTGAACCGTTTAGATTATCTAACGCAAAATCTAGGTGACTCACCGGGATGTGGGCATATTGTTGTGATGCTCCACTCATTGATATCTGGTCGGTAAGTCTGAATCTTCTCGTAAGTGCAGGTTCCTCTGTACCCATAATGACCTCCGGTAACATAGACTCTGTCATTCACCACGCAAGCTGTTGCATTTCCCACACCTTTAAAATCAAAACAGAAAGATTTTTGATATATGGAAGGTTTATTTTTTGTGTACGATGTGTAAGGTTCCAAAAAGCTGAAATCCTGCTGGCCTCTTAAAGTGGTCTCTTATAAAAAACTATTAATATGTAATTATTATTATCAGTGACAATGATGAACAGTTGTTCTGCTTTATATTTCTGTCGAAATCATGAAACATTTTTTCAGGAATGATAATGATTTTTTTAAACACTGTAAAAGTCACTTTTAATCAGTTTAATGCATCCCTTCATTTCTTTTTGAACATTGCAATATTGGATCTGGTAGATTTTATACATGATTCCTAGGCAAAGTATTTTTTTTATCCCCAAAAAGCAGGGAGGGAAGTACTTCCAGAAAAAGGTCTCAAAACTTCTCCTTCAAGCAAACAATGCAACAACTGTGTGTAAATAATTGGAAGTTCTCAAACCTTGTATCATATCAGCCACAGGAAACCATCTCTTCTTCAAAGGATCATAGAATTCAGTATCTTGTGTTGGAGCTCCTGCCGTGTATCCACCAATAACGTATATGCATCCACGTAAAGCCACGGAGCAGTGGTAATATCTGGCTGTGATCATGGGACATCCTTCTGTCCATTCATCTGAGTCTGTGTTATAAATCCACACGGTGTCTAAAGCATCCACAGTCTGTGTCCTGTAACCTCCAGTCACGTAGATATCAGGACCTACAAGTGCCACACTATAACTCTCCCTTTCAAAATCAGGCATGTCTTTGCCCTCAACCCACGTGTTGGAAAAGGGGTCCCACATGTGGACTTCACACAACGGATGCCAGTAATATCCACCAATAACATACAAGCTGCACGATTGTTTTTTGCAGCACTGTGATAAACCTTTGCTCGGCTTTAATGAGGTGACAATGGAAGATCGCAGTATGTTTTCAGAGCAATGTCTGCGTAGATCCAAAGCAGTTTTGAGGTAAGCGTCATCCACGTCGAGATGGATGCAGTTGAGAAGCTCTTGAAGGCGGTCTATCCGAGGAGCCGTGTCGTGGGCCACCCATTTGACCACAGCATCCAATAAAGTCGCTTCTTTCCACACGTTGAGGTTTTCTGTAGCTAATATCATCGAGAGCTTTTCGAACTCCACCTCTAGGAACTCCTCCTGAAGCGTGAGTTCTTCAAAGCGACTCAGGATGATCCTCAAAGCCTCGCGCTGCAAATCAGAGCACATGTGAAGCTCAGCGAACGAATGCATCCCGAGGCAGTTATCAACATCCAGCAGACGAATCAAGAAGTTCTCGCAGGCTTTTTTGAGAGAGTTGAACTGTAAAAGGTCTGCTGCTTCAAGGAGACTCTGGACATTGTTCTGGGTTATGCTGATCTTCGAGGTGTAGACGTAGCTCACCAAAGCTCCCAGAATCTCTCCGTTTATGCAAGGTAGGTTGACGGTGTCGTTCAAACGTTCTCTCATGTCTAAGGTGAACATTACCTTGAAATAGGAGCTGCGGGCTGATAGGACAGCCTTGTGGCAGTGGAAGAGCTGTCCGGATGAAGACTGCAGGGCGACGTCCGTGAACAGACCGCTGCTGTGAAACTCATGAAGAGCTTCCAGCACCTCGGAGGAGTGGGAGGCATCGCTGAACTCGTAAGAGTAACCGCTTTGAACATTTCCTGACATTGCAACTGGGAAGAGAATATTTTCAAATGAGCTTTCAAGTGTCCTAACAAAATTAATTTCCTGAAATTTAGTAAACAAACATTAGGAAATAAATATATTATTATACCCTTTATTATCTAGTGCCGGGCAATGATTAATTGTGATTAATCACATCCAAAATAAAAGTCTTTGTTAATATTTGTTTGTGTACTTTGTATATTCATTATGCATGTATGAAGACACACACACAGTATATAATTTGAAAATATTTACATGTATATGTTCATATTTATATAATTCCTATGTTTGATATATAAACATTTTTCTTAAATTCATTCATGCATTCACACACACACACACACACACACATTCATATATATATAAACAAAAACTTATATTTGAGATGTGATATTAATTGTGATTAATCATTGCCCACCAGCACTAATATTATGATATGTGTTATATACTATATGTATGATGGATTATATATCAATTAAAGTAATACTATTGTAAAGGTTCTGCAGATAAGCAAAGCCAGAGGCAGTTAAAACAAAATTCATATTTTAAGCACCAAATTTATCATGTTTATGTTAATAAATATTTATCATAATTAATTTTGAAGGCAACTTCCTGTATAGACACAAACCTGGTTGAATATTTTTTTTTTTTTTTTACAAATGTTGACTTGACAAATGTTGAAATGTTACTGTTTTGGCAAAATGTAAACAGTAAAACGATTTTACATGACCAAAAAAGGGTGAATTGTAAAATGTAAATGTAGCATACAAAATATGAAACTGTTTTGGCATTGCAATTGTATAAATCTACTTCTAAAATGAATGTGACAACTTGCACTATTAATACTTCATACTTTTACAGTTTCATATTTAGACTTG
The DNA here is from genome assembly GCA_032361065.1 of Enteromius trimaculatus. Classification (NCBI taxonomy): domain Eukaryota; kingdom Metazoa; phylum Chordata; class Actinopteri; order Cypriniformes; family Cyprinidae; genus Enteromius; species Enteromius trimaculatus. Next base: position 18,613,894 of record JAUMHP010000057.1, read on the forward strand.
TTAAAAATTTTAGTTTTTTCCTCAATTTACTGGCGTTTTATAATATATAGTTTCTATGTATTTTTAGTTGTTTTTTTCTGTAAAAACGAATAAATATGACTATGCAACTAGCTATTTTTTTTTTCATTTATGTTTTTCTATATTTATTTCTGCATTTATTTATTTACACTGAAGTCATTTTTTGTCGTCCATATTTGCAACCAAACCACAATAACATGGCTAATGATGAAAACAAAGATCAATGCATTTTAACTTCTGCCTCAAACAGTAATCGCGTTTGTGACAACTAGCCCCTATGTAAAAACAAGCTTACCTGACCCGTATAGTCCTTTCTTCACTGGAGAAGTTTTTATCCCCAACAGTGTGTCTTGTGCTCGGTCAGATCAGACATGTGGCCCCTGTATTTAGCGTCAGCCACTGAAGAATGTCGAGCTCCTATTTTGGTATCGGTGTAAAGCAGGAGACTCGCTGCTGTCACCCGCCACTACTGATTCAACACAGCCGCGTCCTTCAGCCATGTGACCAAAACAGTGTTCACAAGCATCCCATCCTCCTAAATACATGTTCAAAAAGCCGCAATACTGATTTTTCAATCAACTGAGACATAATAGCAGTTTTCATGTTTCAGTTGTCATGGCAGTGTCGACCGTATAATCCTAATAAGGATTAAAGCCGTTGCATAATAACGCCTGAGAGAAACGGTAGCAAGGGCGGCCGAACACCAATAATTAATCCATTCTAAACGCTTCACCGTTTTCTGAACGCATGAGCATTTGTTTATAGCTTAGCGACGGACGGTGAATTATTGGTGTGTGTTTGCCATTAAGTCCACAGGGTACAGTAAAAGGACAGAAATAACTCACGTTACCATGGAAACAGTGCTCCTTTTCCTTTTTGATAGAAGTGATTTCAAGTATCTTTCTGTGAAGTGACTTCAATAATAATTGAATAATTAATAATTTTAAGTATTTAAGTGGTATGCATTCTGGTAAACAAATATTAATGTTTGCTGACGACCCCTAACAATATTTTGTTTCTGACCGGTTCATGTAACATTAGTTTAAGGTCATAAATGCTAAAAATAACCACTGTAAAACGCTCCATGTAACTTCTTATCAGATAATCCTTTGAATGTAATGTTACATGAACAGTTTTCTAATGTTATGGAAAGGTTGTTTGTTTGAATGCATTTAAGCCTTCTGAAAGGATTTGACATTGCAAGCCTTGTGGTCATGACACAAAGAGGATTGGATGCAATACAGACTTTGTCTTTTAAAAACTCGTAATTATAATCAGAAATGTCCATCATGTCTGACTATAAAAAGAAGCACCAAGTATGTGGAAAATGAAAGGTAGCTAAAGTGTGTGTGTGTGTGTGTGTGTTGATCACTCAGTTTTTCAAAAATCATGTTTTTTAGTGTGCATTTCAATTAATCTCGATCAAACTGCAGTTGTTGAGTCGCACTCCACAGCAAAGCAGCGATTGTTGCTTTAATCAAACACTTTCACATATTTGGAATACAGTGGCTTTAGTAAACACTAACAACAAAAAGTAAAAATAAGACTATTTTTCCTTACTGTTGTTTTAGGAATTGTAGTGTTGTGAACAATGTGAGCAACAGCTTGAAATGAAACTCGGGCTAAAGCTTAAGATTCTGGAATGTTACATGGTTCAGATCAGGATTAGTGACAGATATTCAGACTGTGAGCTGTGCCGCCTCTTTCACTAAGGACTTAAGGGCACCGATGTCCCCCAGCAGTGAAGAAATGCCCATGCAGTACCACTGCTCACCACTGCCCGCAGTAGAAGCACTGAAGGAATGCAGCTCCACACTTGCAGCTGCCAAAACCCCTGAGAAAGATAAGAAAGCATTAATAAACCAACCCTGCGTCACCAATGTTCACGTATCCACCCTAAATAGTATGTGGGATTAGAATAAGTATGTCCCAATGTTGAAAAGAGTATGCCAAAAGTCCCTGGATGGTCTACTCTACTATTTCAGGTTGAATTTTGAAGTGTGAATCCATGCACTCTCTAATGGCTAAAATTGCCCACAATCCATTGCGCTTTGGTGAAGGATTCGGTTCCCTATTTTGTCACCCAGACTTTAAAGAGTAATTAGTCCACCTCGTGTCATACCATGTGACCCTGGACCACAAAATCAGTCACAAGGTTCATTTTTTGGAAATTTTGATTTTATACATAATAAGGTTTTTATAAATAATTGGTTTGTTAAAATAGAATCTGAGGGTGCAATAAAAAAAAATGTAAATAATAAAACATTGAGAAAAATCGCCTTGTCCAAATGAAGTTCTTAGCAATATACTACTATATTACTAATCAAAAATTAGGTTTTGATATATTTACAGTAAGAAATTTAGAACATATCCTACTTAATACCCCACATATTATTAATACCCTAATGGTTTTTGGCATAAAAGAAAAATCGATAACTTTGACCCATGGGATGTCTTTTTGGCTTTTGCCATGACTGGTGTTCTGGTCCAAGGTCACATATGTCTTTCTTACTTTCGTGAAATTTTAAAGAAGCTTCACACTGCCTTATCCCATGTAACGAAAGCATATAGTGACCAAGGAGCAATGACATAGTACATGGCTTCAGATAACATACAATAAAGTATAATTACAATTCAATACAATACATGTATATACTGCTTGTATAGTATAGATATTCCTATTTGTACATCAGCCTTTACCGGTAACGGAGAGCAGGAGATCAGTGGAGGTAGCGCCTTTGAAGAACAGCAGGTGTCCGGTGAGAGGAACAGGCTGTCGAAACACACTTCCACTCAGCTCCAGCAGCACAGGAACCCCGGCCTGCACCGAGCCAACAGCCTTAGAATTTCTGCCATTCACAGAGACCTCCAGCACACATGCCTCACACTCATCGTCTCTATGACTCGTCTGCACCTGGAGGTTTGTGACATAGGGACGGGTAAGAGCAATACTGGGAACATAAATACAAGCACCATCTAGGTGGTTAACTTAACATCTTAAGTACGAAAAAAAAAAACAATCTCTAACTCTGGATTTGTAAAGCAGTCTTACTGTAATTCCGGTCTCTGCAGCTAAAGGCAGCGCATTCACCAAGTTAGGGCCTTTCTGAGGACCTTCAGTGAGCAAACCAACTACAGCTGCTGAGCTTAAAAACCCAGTGGACTTCTTCAAGGATTCCCCTGAACAGCAAAAATAAATAAATACATATTTTACATATTATATTTACATTACATATGAAAGAGTATGTATTTGTATCTATCTTGCCACAAGATGGCATCATTGTAATGATACAATGTAACGCCATTTGACCACAATGGGTTTTTACGGTTTTGAAAAGCAAACAATTAAATTGGATTGTTAAAAAATATAAAGACATGGGGTTGCTCTCTTAATTGAAATAAGAGAGTTTGATAGT
>JAUMHP010000057.1:18637335-18664884 GCA_032361065.1 Enteromius trimaculatus
TTGGAACGAGCAAAAGAGTCGCTGGATGAGATGCGGAAGAAATAATCCTACTCACAATAGCGATTTAAGTAGAAAAACCGGACGAAACCATTGAAATATATCATCTGATCGATGTCTTGAGGTGTGGCAACCGTAGTATAAGCGGAATAATTGATTGTATAATTGTAATAATTGTATTTTTCTTCATAGGGATTAAGTATAAACATGGCTAAACCAGACAAACCAGCTCAGAGAAGAATCAACAGTATGATTTGATTCACTTGATTGGTCTTGCAGGTTAGAAAATACAGCGCTGCAATTGGCTGATGAGCTGAGTCCCCATCAGGCTTTAGGTGTTGTGGAGGCGATGGAGGAGATGCAATGCAGAAACCTGCAGTTGATAAACAAGTAAGAGAAGTACTTTCTGCATTACATTCACAGACAAATAATTATTAGAGTTGGGGTAGGTGACATAAATAAAATTTTATGTCATTGCAAACATTTGATATTTTAAATGGGACATATCTATTCAATGCATCCTTGATGAACAAAAATTCAAACGTCTGACGTAAAAATTCAAAGTCTGACGTCAGGACATTTTTTTTTTTTTTTTTTTGAGTAATTAACATTTTTGTTCATCATGGATGCATTAAGTTGCATTAAATTATACTTCTATTTCAAATAAATCCTGTTTTTTTGTTTAACTTTAAAATAATAAATGAAATACATTTTATATGAAAACTTAAATTTTTGCCTTTTTTGACAGGATGGCAGCAGTACTCTTAAGGAATCTGCAGATGTATAGAGCAGTGGAAATCACTCGAATCACTCAAGCGCTCATCCTGCTGCACTGCCAGAATCCAGAGATCTTCTCCAGACTGAAAGCCAAACTGCTGCAGTAAGTGTTTCCTGAGAGACTGATTAGTGACTGAAGTTTTAAACTATAACAATAATTCATTCAGCGTGTAACATTCTGTCATTATTTACTCACATTTGTGTCATTCTGAATCGGTGTGGTGTTTTCTAAACTCTTAGTGTGGTTGGGAAGATATGTGAATGTAGAAAGTATTAAAATTGAATACAGTAAAATCAGCAATAGTGTCAAATATTATTGCTATTTAAAATAATAATATATTTTACAATATAATTTATTCCTGTGATGCTAAGCTGATTTTTTTTAACATTATTAATGTAATAGATCAATCCCATCTAAAGATTACAACAACAACAATAAACAGTACTTTTAAATAATTGATTATCTTTTTTAATATTCATAAATATAAACGAATACTGTTTTTAATCAAGATTTTTATCCATTAACATTAGTAATGTGGACAAACAATAAAATAGGTGTATATTATAAAAATATGATCATTGTTATGATCATATTATTATAATAAGTGCATTATAGAATTATTTATTTTTTTAAAGCATTAGCTAGTAAGTAATAAGACATTATAAAGAAATAACGCTATTGAACTTGATCTTATTTAACTTTTTTCAATGGTTGTTGTTTTTTCTGTTTTTCTATGATGATCTTTCATAGTTACCTGCAGGGTAGTGTTTATCCGTACGAGGTGACCATGCTAACCAGGGTTTTGTCCATGTTTCCTTCACCCCGTCCCGACGAGGCCGTCCTTTCCCGGGTGAACGAGGTCATCCCGCAGTGCAACCTAAACGACCTCAACACTTATGCCACGGTCGTTGCCAAGTGGATTCGCAGCGACCTCTCGTACCGACACAACACGTCCAGCAAGTACGTTCGCCTGCTCCAGAACCTGAACTACTGCAGTCGTGAGCGGCTACGCGGCTTCCAGAGTCTGGACGTGTTGCTGGAGGAAGTCAGGTGTTTGTCGGGGGTGTGGTTTGATGAGATGCTGCTGGAAGAGTCTATAGTCTCCATGCAGAAACTGATTGACCAGGTCTCCTGGACTAACGTGCATGAGCTGGGCGTTTATCTGACCAGGACTAACTACTTCAGTGCCGCACTGATGGATCGTATCGCTAGTGTGACGACTGAAAATATAGACAAGGTGGGAGTCGCATTAAATGTTATTTCAATAAAAAAGTTAATTAAATTAAAGTTAATTAATTTAATTAAATTAAAAGTTTAATTTGTAAGGTTTTATACAGTTTCGGGTTTTTACATTTTATTTTAAATTGTCTTTCTTTATTAATTCATTGTGATTAATCGCATCCAAAATAAATGGTTTTATGTAATATATGAGTGTGTATAGTGTATATTTATTATATATGTGTGTATATAATATATCTATGCAAGCAAATACATCTAAAAATGTAAGAATAATGTGTTATATTTATAATAAATATATTTTAAAAATATATAATGTATGCATGTATAATAAATAAACACAGTACACATACATATGTTATTTAAACAAATCGTTTTTTTTTTGGATGTGATTAATTATTTGACTGTTATTTTTATGTAATGTGTGTGTATTATATATAATTTCTATAATATGTATATTGCTTGTTTTATTGATTGATTGAGTTATTGCCATTTGATACTCTTCAAACATTTGTTGGCGGGTACGATTTTTGAAATGATCTCTTACGCGTACTGTGACTGCATTTAATCAATCAAAATTGCAGTAAAAACTAATTTTATGAAATATTACAATTTAAAATAAGTGTTTTCTATTTGAATATGTTTTAAAATGTCATTCGTTTCTTGGATACAAAGCAGAATTTTCAGCATTTTTACTCCAGTCTTCAACGTCACATGATCATACAGAAATCACAGAATATGCTGATTTGCTGCTAAAGAAATAGAATTATTAAAATGATTTATTCACAAAATTCATCTCTATCTGTTATTAAATAAAGTTGTATTTTTGTCTCTTCCGAACAGATTCATTACTCTGCAACCTATTCCACTTTGCTGCCTTTCGCTGTGCTAAATTATGATCCACCAAAGGCGGAAGAGTTTTTTGATGTGTGCATTCGAAACTTCACTCCAAATATTAGTAAGATTCTTCTATTATGCATTTATAAACGTTTCTAATCTTAAGTACTTTAAGACCTGTTTTTGCTGATTCAAACAGGTTCCTTTGACCCTCACCTGCTGGTTCTCTTGGCTTACGCACTGGCTTTGGCTGATTATTTCCCTGAGGAGGTGGTCAGAGAGATCTTCAACGTAGACTTCCTGGCAAAGTTGGATGCCCATCTGGAGAGTATGTCTATGTGAATTCATATGAAAATTAAAGGAAACCTTCTTCCCAACATTAAATTTGGTGAAAATATATTCACCTACAGGCCATCCAGAAAGGACACGAGTTTGTTTCTTTTGGAGAAATGTAGCATTGCATCACTTGCTCGGCAACTGATCTTCTAAAGTGAATGGGTGACATCACAATGAGAGTCTAAACAGCTGCCTAGCTCATGGAAGTAAAATGTCTTAACGATGGATTTGTTTCTTATAATCATGCATTTAACTTCACAAGACTTTTATTGATAGACTGGAGTGGTGCGGATAGTTTACTGTGACGCTTTTACCAGGTGTTTCTTCAGAAGTATGGCCATACATAAAGGGAGCATAACACACAGTTTCACCCAATCTCATGTTAATCTTGAGTACCTATAGAATAGTACTGCATCCTTCATATCTCCAAAAAGTCTTTAGTTTTATCGTGTTTAGAAAAGAATGATACAGCTTTACGATTCTCTCTGAAAAAGCCAAGCTCCTGGAGGCGTGCAGTGTGGGCGGAGCTAAAGAGTGATGAGCACTTGTGCGTGATCATCAACAAAACACAGACATTTAATGCCGCTTCACTTACCGTCTGCAGTTCTGAATCATGACTTGGATCTTTTATAGCTGGACTTTACACTTTATCTTTCAGTATTAAACAAAACAAATACACTTGTGAAACTCGGAAAAACAAAGTGCTTTTAACTTAACAAGGTTATCTTTCCCTTACAACCAAAAACACACTTCTTTGGAAATATAGGCCAACTTCTCATGAGACTCCAGTGCAGTCTGTGTCTGTGTGGACACGTGCTTCTGGGGAAATGCCCATATAAGGAGTTTCATCCTCCAAAGATTAAAAAACTTATGTACATATGTCCAAATTGTCTAAATGCATGAAACTGCCTTTTAAAAGTAGTTGTGGTGTTGTGTGCTTCCTCGTTGCTGGCAGCCTTTCCAGATACTCTAAACATGCGCATCCGTCTCCGTCTCATGGAGCTGAATCGGGCCGTGTGTCTGGAGTGTCCTGAGTTCCAGGTGCCCTGGTTTCACGAGAGCTACTGTAAACAGCTGCAGAAGAGAGGTCAGCACCATTACTTCAGTCTTCAGTATCACATGAGCCTTCACAAATCATTCTAATATGTGACCCTGGACCACAAAACCAGTCACAAATGTCAATTTTATAGATCATCAGAAAGCTGAATAAATAAGCTTTTTATTGATATATGAACAAATTAAGTTCTTCGCTAAAAATGCTTAATATATTTATGATAGGAAATTATATATACATATATATATTTTATATGTACAATATATAATTATATATACAAAATATCTTTATGGAAGAGGATCTTTACTTAATATCCTAATGTTTTTTTTTTGTTTTTTTTTGGCATAAAAGCAAAATGGTTCATTTTGACCCATACAGTGTATTTTTGGCTATTGCTATAATTATACTCCAGCGACTTAAGACATGCTGATTTGCTACTCAAGAAACAAATAGCAACAAATAGATTTTAAAATTAATGTTAGGAATAAATTTGTCATTTAAAATGCATGTTTTCCACTCTGTAGCCAACAGCTCCATTAGTCCAGCCCAGCAGCAGATCCATAAGATGCTCGGGGACGTCTTGGGTGGAATGAACTGTGCCAAAGTAGGAGTGCTGACGCCATACTTCTATACTGTCGGTGAGTTTTGAACCAGCCTTACACGTAAAATAGTTTCGATTAGTGGTTTTTCAGTAGCTAAAACAGTGCTGATAAATTGACCATACATTAAAAACACATTCCTTGTATTCCAAGTCTCAGAAATAACCTTCCTTTTAATCACAAATCTATTTTAAAATGCTTTTCCTAAATAGGTGGAGTTGAAATGAATTCATTTTAGAAAATAGATTTATCATTTACTCAAAATTATACAATTATTTATGCCCAACAAAACTGATAAATATTCTACATGGCTAAATAACGGCTCATGCAGGAACAGTGTGAAACAACAAAAACACAGAATGCAAAATAATACTCTTTAGGTCTGACATGTTTTAGCCAAGCATTTTTACTTTATTTGATATTATGCAATGCAGTTTGGTTAATCCTTCAGCATGAACTTGTCAAACAGAAAAAGGCAAATTGATTAGTTTTAACAGTTAATTTGTTAAAACATCTGTTTTAACTGAATATTTTATTTTATTATATATTAACATAATTTAATTCCCCTAATTAATAACTGCCCTTGTCTTAAAAAATAAAGGCACAATATTTTGCCTTATGTCTAAAATCTGTTTTATGCTATTTAATTTAATATCCATGTTATAACATGTTATGACAACATTTTTAAATGCAAAAAAAAAATATATATATATATATATATATATATATGTATGTATGTATTTTATGGAATAACAAATTCATTACCACTTCAGTTTTTTACCTCTCAGTATGATTTGTTGTTGAGTGCTATGTATTGTATTCATTAGGGTTGATTTGATTAACAGTCCTAGATACAGTTTTGCTGCTTCAGTAAACTGTTGATATTTTTGTTATCAGATTTTGAATTCATCTTGGATCGCCATCTTCACCCAGTACCATACAGCGAGCCTCGTCAGTTGCAGATCAGTGAGAATGGAAACATTCAATGGCAGTCGAGATCAGAAGACAGAGAGCGGACAGAGCTGCCGCCCGGAGCTCGCCGGTATGTGACCTGCACTCTCTCTTTTGCACATAAGAACGCTTTAAAAAAACAACAAAAAAAACAGACATAATACGATTATCTAAATCTATCTAGCATTGCCTTGGATTTCCTGGACTCCAAATTGTTCTGCAAAAATTCCTGGCACATGAAAGGAGAGGCCATGATGAAGAAAAGACACCTGGAAATTTTAGGATATCATGTATTACAGGTGAGTAGAAAGAAACCCATAAATCCGACGACAAAATGTGGTTTTGCTAATGATGCGTATTCCTACAGATTCCTCACTTTGAATGGAACTCAATGGAGCTTTCCACAGAAGATGCATGGAAAGAATATCTGAGGACGAAAATATTCTCCGAGCTGCCCTGAGACAGTATCTCAAATCAACAGACTTCAGATTGTTTGGAGACTGTCTGCAATCTTAATTTGTAATATGTGACTTTTCTTTTTGTTCACAAGGAAGAAATGCATAGCTGTTTGCCTTTAAATATGTATTTATTATGCATTTTATATAAAACAAAACAGGTGTGTATGGATAAAAAAAAAATTAAATTTAATTTTGGCATCTATTGTAGAAATGTTTTCCTCAACTGCACCACATTTCACAACAAAACCTAACATGAAACATAAATCTGTGGTCATTTTTACATTTAAAGTCAACATGAGACATCATTCTCTGTGTATTTTACTTCGTTACAGAAGAGGGATGAATGATTTGTAATGTCAGCATCAAAGAAAGTTGTTTTAGAGGTGGAGGAAGTTGCATTTCATTTTATTTGAAACATGGGAATGTGCGTTATATTTAATATTCTCAGTACTGATTTCATGTTGACTTTAAATGTTGGTTTGTTGGTGTTTTTGCTGGTTTAAAATATAGTTTTATCGGACACACTATAACAAATGATAATGTTTTTAAAGTTTAGGCATCTTTGCTGCATTTAATCTAATAGAAACGCAGGAGGCGCCAGCAGCATATCGCATCTCTCGTATCATTCCAGTCCACTGTTTCTTGTCTTCCTCATACCTGGTAAAAAAACAACAGTCCCAATTGGGATTATATATTACCATATAATTTTATCGTTATCATTTTAGACACACTTGACAAATACATCACTGTTCAAACATTTTAGTCAGCTTTTGGGGTCACAAAGTGCCCAACAAGGCTATATTCAAAAATACAGAAAAATCTCTGAAATATTGTTACCATTTAAAATATATTTTCTATTTAAATATATTTTAAAATTACATTTATTCCTGTAATGCAAATCTGAATTTTCAGCATAATTACTGCAGTATTCAGTGTCGCATGATCCTTCAGAAATCATTCGAATATGCTTTTTGTTTTCTTCCAGAAATAAAGTACAAAAGAACAGCATTTATTTAAAAAATAAATATTTAAACCCAAAAATTGTGTGATGGATGTAAATCAGACGGACTAATGCTGCGTAAAGCACAACACTTACTGCCAGATGTCAGGGATTTCTGATGGGACGCACTGTTTGTCTTCGTTCTCCTGCACGGCGAAGCCGCCCACCGCATACAGGACCCCTGCAGCAATGACCAAATTCACAGAACTTCTCTCCTGCACAAACTCAGGGAACGCCTCCCATCTATTGGGGAAAAACAGGGTTTAAACTGATTCTGATAGTTCTTTAGAGGACCAACTGAAAGGATAACTGCCACGATATCCCAGAAAAGTAATCATAGGGGTAAATAATATTTTCCCCTGTTTTTTTTTCATTTATGTTTTAAATGGAAAAACAAGTTATTAAAATGTAATAGTCATTAATATCTATATGATTCAAACAAACTATATATATATTGAAAATACTGTTTTAATTGATGAGCATTTTATAGATTTCCCATGTGTCCTCAGTATGTTAACAAGAGCCAGTTCCTTCGTGACATCATCCTGCAGGAAGTGACTTAATTTTGGAGTGAAAACAAGCACAAGAGTGCTCAAATCAGTAAGTGTTAGCTGAAATGGTGTTAAATATCTATGATGTCTGTAAGATAGCTAGAAGAAACTAAATTTGCAAGGTAACTGATGAAACAAAGACTGGAAATTAATTTAACCAGTGGTTTCGAAAAATGATTCACTGTCTTAAAGTGCTTCAAACCAGAATGGTGAAATGCAAAGGCACCTCAGCCAGAACAAACATAAAACCAAGTTAAAACATAGTCTTTGACCGACCCTGGTCCATCTGTTTATAGAGATCGACCCCTAGCGGTGATCCTGAAATTTTGAATCACTGACTCGAAACAAATGATTCGCAACAGGATCTTTTTTTAAATCCTTCACTGATTACTGGCTAACTTTAGATTTGATTTAGAGTTTATCTACTTTTTTTTAATACTTGTGGTTTCAGTATTAAGTATCAGTTAAAAACTAATGATGTATGACATACTTGTTTGTCCCAAAGTCATAGGCTTCACTAGAGGATAAAAGACCATCTTCATTGACTCCTCCAGCCACAATGATCTTTCCTTTGTGGACTACGGCTCCAAACATGGACCTGGGTGTCTTCATGGCTGGCAGCTCTTTCCATTCTGACTTCTTGTGGTTGTATGCAAACATCTTGTTGATGGTTTTACTGTTTCAAAGATTAAAACTCAGGTTTTTCTTTTGTGTTTAAGCTTATTGTAAATACACGTTAAATCTGATTAAATATGTTTAAATGTGTAATATGATTAAATCTGACTTACTTCTCATCCGTCTTTCCTCCTATGCAATAAACTAGCCCGTTTTGTGAGACCACACTGTGACCGTGAATCCTTAAGGGCAGTTTTTTGGTCTCCTGCCACTTCATCTTACTGTCAAGAGCAACAGAAATTAATTCAAATTGACTAGTTTGGCTTATGTAGAAGAACATGTAGGAGAAACTTACTCAACATCATAGCACAGCACTGAGTCCAGAGACTCGTTGCTCTGCAGGTCTTTACCAGCAACTGCAAACAAGAGGTTTTCAAACTCCCCCATCGCAAACAGACACCTGGGAGATGGCATCGGTGGCAGGGCTATCCAGTTTGGAGAATGAGTGTCCAGCTGAAGAATACGCATGATTTAAAATTCATTGCAAATGTAAATAATTTTCATTCTATATTTACTGATGATAATGATTGCACCTAAAACCACTAGTCAAACAATTCAATGAACTGTGCACCCAAAAAATCTAGTGATCAATTCTTTATCTTCATGTCATTCCAAACCAGTATGCAACACAATAGTGGGGGTTTTTACCTTTGAAATGTTACTCTAGGGTCTTTTTTTTAACTAAAACTATAAAAATATTGATTACTTGAAATATTTAAAATATGAAATATGGAAAACCTAATCTGTGTATGGTTGCCAAGGAAAGGTTTGTAGCTTAATGCTCTAAAATAACTAAAATAAAATGTCACAAAAAGTTACTGTACATATTGAAAAAAAGTCCTAAAAAACAACAACAAAACTACTAAAAATAAAAATAAAATATTAAAAAACATAAAAATGTAAATTTTGTATAAAAGTTTTTGACAGCATTGGATGATAAATAACACTCCTGATTTCTGCTATTAATAGCTATTAGATGCCGCATGAATATTTAATGAGGCATGCTATTTATTTTTTGATTGGCTGTCTGAAAACACGAAACTTGTGTTCAAAATCAGAAGAGCAGACTTTCAAACCCAATGGTTAAAAGTATGACAATGCATGGTTAAGAGCAATGTAAAAAGCTCTATGAAGTTTAGAAACAAAATATCACCAATAGGCTATTCTGTAAGTAAAAGAGAGAGGGGCTGAGAAAAATGGCAAAAAAAAACAACATATCATTAGCATAAAATTAGTCTTATGTGTTAACTCTCGGGTTATATGGCTAACGTTAGTCCATATGTTACCAAAAGACAAGTATGTTTGAAACAACCTTAAGGTGAGCATGATTAGAGAAATTCCAGTTTGACCCTTATAATAATGTTGTGTTTAATAAATACGCGACTGGCAGCTATGATGTCTGCCGCTTTATGCGCAACTGTTTTAAAAGGCGGTAACTTAAATTCGATTGCTGGTTGCTAATCGCTCTTCAATTGGGATATAAAAGAGCACTGAATGTGATTCCATCTAAATAGATTCTCTATGTTGTTATAATTATTGGCCACGTACACACTCCATTTAAATGCTTTTGTCACTCCCGAAAATAGGCGGTTGGTAGGTGCTATAAAATTTTAATAACATTTAATAGCTATAGAATTTTAGGCTAATACTTGGTGTTAACTAAGGTGACCATACTTGCCATTTTCCCAGGACACTTCCTGGCCAGGATTTCTATATTTCTTTGACTCAAAGTACTTCCAGAGCATCTTTAAAACATAAGGAACTGATGTCATACACCAATCCGTCTGCACTGGCAACCAAAGCCAAAAGCTAGGCAATATAGAAATCCACAATGCATCCTGGGAAAATGGCATGTATGCATCACCCATGCCCAAGTCACCCTGTGTAAAACAGCGTTTAGTTATAAATGAGTGAATAGCCTAACCTGGTAGAAATAGCACTGCAGTGGTGATTCCTTGTTGTCTTCATCAACAAACAGTCCTCCCAAAACATAGAGCAGGTTCTTCCTTGACGTGATGCTAACATGATTTCGAGGGATCTGCTCTGCTATGGCTGCCAGGAAGCATTCGTTTTCATCAGCATCATAGGCCACAGCCGCCGTGTCGTTTATCATCAGGATGAGATCCCTGCTGAACATCCCCAGCCGTTTGTTGTTATTGAGATAACCGGGCAAGGCGCTTTCTCCCTCTTCTCCTTTCTCACCCTCCTTATTTTGCGGCAGTTTTCCAGCGAACGCCTCTTTGATGACCTTCAGCTTCTTGCCAAGCTCAGGGTCGGCCTTGATAATGTCGTCCTTTTCCACCTTCTCCTTGATGTATTTCTCCGGCAGTAATCGGAAGCGGATGTGATCAAAGGCATCTCCCAAAGCTTTCGTCCGGTTCTCCTTGTTCTTCCGGACCCATTTCATCAAGAGCTCGAACACCACCTCTTCTTTGTCCACGTTCAGAGCATCGCACCCGATGATAGCGAACAACTCGGGAGCGTTGAAGTCAAGGAACTCCTCATCCTTGGATAAAGTCTCAAAGCGCTCTGCTATGAAGTCCCTTGCAGCCACAGCGAGTCTAGGGCAGTTCAGAACCAGTCCCATTCTGAAGATGGCCAAGCAGTTGCCCAACGAAAGCTTGTTTTGTAGATAGTTGACGCAAACGGTGAACACGGATGGGATTTGGAATCTGTTGGCCACTGCGAAGATGTCTTGCACGTTCTCATCTGTGATTTCGATGTCTGCCGAGTAAAGATAGTTCACAATCATGTCCATAATGGTGGGATCCACATTATCCAGTACTACTTCTTTACTGGAGTCTTTCTTCTCAACACCGTCTTCAGTAAAGTACAGCTCTCTGAAATACGGGCTGCATGCAGCCATAATGAGTCTGTGGCAGGGCAGACTCCGATCTCCAACTTTCAGAATACAATCCACAAACTTGTTCTCCTTCAGAAGTTCCTTCAAACCATCCTGGAGCAGGGTGCTCTGAAAGAGCCTCAGGTCCTCCTTGATAGTCATGGGTTCCATCTCAAATTTTGCAGGTCTTAAGGAGGATGCTGTGCTTCCTCTTGTCTTGCCGTCTCAGTTGTAAGAGGCTGAAATGATAAAGGGCTCCAACACAAACCCCCTGCAATTTAAGCCACTCCTCTAAATATAGAGCACTCATACAGTCAGAAAGAATTTAGGCTGACCAAACGGGAGCACGGTGTCGCATCAAGCAGCTGTCAAAGATTGAAAAAGACAACTGTGAACTTTGGACACACTGAGAGGTCAGGGGTGTTTCATAAATGAATGGGTGTTTGGTGCTGTGTGACTAAAGGATGGAAGGAGTGACGTGACACTTCAGCTGTAAAGGTGTGTGTCATTACCTCTGTTTTGCACATGATGTCATTTGTACGTTTAGGAAGTTTATAGGTCTGTGACTCATTCATGTTGTGGTTTCTATTTAAAAGAAAAATCTGGTAATTATTTATTAACTTTATGATATAACTGCTTTGCTTTTGTCATTTTCGACAGATTATAAAAGGTAATTGTAAAATAGATAATAATGTGCATTTTTCTAAATATACATTACGGTTCCATAGAAAACTTTACAGGACACAAGTATGGAACAACATGAGGGTGAGTGAATAGTTATTTTTGTGGAGTGTACTCTTTTTACTTTATAACCTTCTGTTGCCTAAAGTGTGAGCAAACAACAGCTGCTGCAGGACAGGAGCGATTAATCAGCTCTTCTGGTCATTTGTGAAGTAGTTAAGCTCCTCTGGCACATTTTTAAACAGACCTGTCACACCTGAGCCAACAAACTGCATGTGTTGTTTTGATTGACCTGCTACTATGAAAACCGCTTAAACAGGTGTCGAAAAACCAGATTAAACAACAATTTCCATCTCCATTTTCACTCGCCCTTTTATTCAATCACAAAAGTTCTCTACAGAAATAACCCAGCACTTTTGGAGTGTAAACACATTGTTGGGTTAATTGTGCTGGGCCAAAATTCTGGGTTATTTGAGGTAATGTAAGCACAAAGTTTCAAGTGTTCGTGCTGGGTCAAATGACTTTTTAGCACTGAACCACTGGGTGGGGTTATTTTAACCCAGCCAGTTGATGTAATTTTTCCTCTTTATCTAACTTTCTGAATTCTTCGCCTCGTCGTCAAATCACGCACATCGCAGCAAGAAGAATAAAAGGTAAATTTGAATATGATGGTATTATGATTTACCTCGATTATTAATAAGTTGATCACACATATTTCACTGTTTAATGTAATATTTGATCTGTCGCTGTGAGGGATAGCATTAATGTACTCCACGACGTATATAGTCGCCTAGCAAGGTACATTGTTTTGACAAAAAAATGACTGCAACAATGGTTTTATTGTTAAATAAACATAAATATGTATGTGCAAAGTGTGTGTGTGCGTGCACTTCATTTATATGTCGCTTAATGCCTCATGAAGTAACGAAATACAAGGGTAAGTTCAGTCAAAGACAGTAGAATACCCAAGACATGTCACTCGTATAGTTTTCAATGGGGGAAAATGCAACACTTAACATGGCTGATCAATCACAGGAAGCCCCGCCTTCTGAATAAAATAGCCAATCGACGATTTGTAAAGTCAGTGCATCAATGCATTTGCTGTTAGAAATTCCGGTTGCTATAGAAACATTTAGCATTCTGAGACATGCACCTAGGACTGCGCATGCGCACTGACTTATCTTGCCTGAGAAATAAGCTTTTTATAACACTATTTGAGCAAAAGAAACAACTTTTATTACACAGATGTTGTCAGATTTCATTGGTGATTTCAAATATGAAATTTAATCAAGACATCCTAAACCTTCACCATTGTTTTGGGCCATGCCATTAAAATGGACTCTTTACTTAAGGCTTGTGATCTTTGTTCCAAGTATTTTTTCT
This sequence comes from Enteromius trimaculatus, assembly GCA_032361065.1. Taxonomy (NCBI): domain Eukaryota; kingdom Metazoa; phylum Chordata; class Actinopteri; order Cypriniformes; family Cyprinidae; genus Enteromius; species Enteromius trimaculatus. The sequence continues at coordinate 18,650,714 of JAUMHP010000057.1, forward strand.
GTTCGTCTTTGTTTCAAGTCTTTCTTTTGTGCTTTAAATTAACTACACTAAGCAGTGTCTTTCTACCTGAGAAGTTCTCCAGCATGCGGTATATCGTATTGATGGAAACAATTCTTCATGTGTAAAGTTTTTAAAAAATAAGAATGTACAAGTGCCCAGTTTAAACAAATGTTTTAAAGAATGATGTGCAAAAAATGTTTGTTTAAATTGTGCCTATAAGAGAAGGATGAAAATTTTTTTTTTTTTTTAAATAAATGTGAAAACACATTAAATTGATATTGAACAGTTGTGTTTTTTGTGTTGTCTAATAGTATCACAAAAAAAATAATATAATACATTTAACCCAGCAACGCAGTTAACCTGACCCACTGGTTGGGTCAAATAAATAACCCAGCATTCTGGGTCAAATGTGTTACCCTGTCCCATAGTTACCCAGGAGCTGGGTTAAGGTTGCGTTATTTTTTAACCCAGCCTTTTTAGAGTGTACATAAAACAAGCTCACAGTTTCTTATATACAAACACATATTAATGTTCCTATTTCTATGGAAGCCCATTTCTGCGACTGAATTAAAAAAAAAAAAAAGGTTATTGTTACCTTTTACCTCAAAATTAGAAAAATAAGTAGGAATCGCAAATTTGTATAATGCAATACAGTAAAAAAAAAGTCAGAGTTGTGGGATAAAAAGTCACAAGAACCTTTTTTTTTTTTTTTTATTCAGTGGCAGAAACGGCTTCCATATATTTTTTATTTAATTCATATTACAAAGTTTTAATGTTTTTCCAGCATTTTTATCCTAACTTCTTTCACATTTGATTTGTAAACATATGCATTATAAAATATCAAACAAAATACTCTGACAATAAATAAAATTGACATTTTTCTAATGAAAAATTCTTTATATTGGATGTAAACAATGCAATGCCAAAACACAAAATGGTACGGAGTGTTTGTGCATTTTAACCCATGACTTCCCAGAGTCCCTGTAGTGTGAATCCATCTTTTAATTTCTCTATAGCCAGACCCAGCTCTTCGGAGAACACCGGCTCACGATCATGTTGCTTAAAAAGAAGAAAAGATTTAAATTGACAGTTCATCTAGACTTATAAATAGAAAGACAGACAGACAGACATAGAACCATATTACCTTATTTCCATCTGCAAAATAAGCCTTGAGGTCAAAAAAGAAAGAAATAGCACATCAGTGATTATATGTAATAAAATCGACTGTATGTATTAAATAAAAGAACATTCCTGATGTCAGAATCATCAGAGCTCTGTGTAAACATTTTTGATACCAGGCAACAAAAGTCTGTGTTGATGGGACAATGTGAGTAATGGCTTAAGAGATCAGCTATTTTCAGCATCTGAGAGACACACACACACACAGCACTGTGTTGAAAGCAGAGCGTCATTATCTCTGAGAGTAGCATATGAGGTAGAACTCACAGTAAAAGCGTCAGTGTGCTCATCTGGCTCAATCTCCACGTCATCAGGCGGCTGCTCTACTGTCAGCTCCTCCAAAGGCTGAGGCTGAAACAGAAAGCTCATTTAATTCTTTTGCTTTTAATTTACTGAAAGTGGAGACATTTGTAAACACATGTTTAATACTACTGAACAAAATACTATACTATAGATCAGAGATCCTCAATACTACCTTTTCTTCCATCTCATATTCCACACCAAAAATGGGGTTTGCCGAGTAAACTTTGTGTAAGGAGTTGATTTCCTTCACTGCATCTTGTAACTTGTCCATTGGGTCGATCTTAAATCCCAGCACATATCCGCCCGTCTAAGAGAGAGAACAGCATTCACACCAAGGACTTCATTCCACATCGACAACCTTTCAAAGGTAACATCTTTTTTTATTGCAAAATGTAAATATTTTGTAGCATGTATATATCTTTACTATCAATTTTGGTCAATTTAATGTGTCCTTGCAAAATCGTTACTTAAAAAAGAAAAGCGTGGTAGTGTACAAATTAATATCTCTTTATTCATCTCATCAAAAGAAAATGTGTGCTTTTAATGAAATATTTGGGTCGTTATAGGTCACATATAATTATATAAACTTTTTTTTTCTTCCCAAACGTACCTGTTGAGAGCTCTCAATCACAAGAGCAAGTCCAAATTTAGAGTCTCGAATCCTTATTGAGCGCTTCAAATGAAATAATATGAAATAGAAAGCACAGATTTAATCATTACAACTCACTACTGATGGCTGAGTCTTTGGAGGCTAAAGAAACACTCACAATTTGTAGATAGGGAATGCTGACGTTGAAGCTCTCGTTCATGTTGGCATGCCACACTATCCTCACGTTAGTAATGAAAAAGGTTCCAAGATTACCCTGAAAAACAAGACCAGGCTTTGTTGTTTAAGGGCACAGCACAGACATTTCTTATTAAAGTTCAATTTAAACAATCAATAATTATACTGTCAATCTACTGAAAATACCTGATCACTAGACAGATTCCACACTCCATTAATTTTATCATAAACCTGCTCCTGTGGCAGAAGCCTCAGCTGTTTATTCTGAATAAGAGCTCCTCTTAGTTTCAGATCTCGATACATTTTGGAAGTTTCATAAGCTCTGAAAAAAGAAACACAAATAATTAGTTACGCCCTAACATTTCTTATTATTTGTGTCAGCTGAATGAATGAAACAATAAAATTGAATGTGAATAATTGGATCCAAAATAAAAGTTTTTGTTTACATAACATATATGAGTGTACTGTTTATACAGATACACACACATTCATGTATATATTTAAGAAAAAAGTGATATATTTATAAATGAAAAATATAAATGTAAGTATTTTCAAACTTGTGTACTTACATATACATAATAAATATACACAGGATACATATTATGTGAAGAAAGACTTTTATTTTGAATGTGATTAATTGAATAAATATATTTTATTGACATAGGATAATTTCAGCATAATATTTTGTCCTATTCTTTTAAAGTTTATCCTATGCAACATTTCTTTTGGGCTTTTCTATAATAATATTTCATAAGTACACATGAATTTATTCTAATCCTACCAGTTGATTAATGAGAGAGAGATATGTTACGTATAGTGAACAGAATGTGTTGAAGGGACCATCAAAATAAATGAAACCAAATACTTTTAACTGTAAATATTTGTAAAATTAAAAAAAATGTGTAGTTAGTTCACTAAATATTGCATAAACAGAGTTCCAGATCTAAATACTAGATTTAAATCACAGGTAAATAACATTCTTATTATGTATAGCAGAAGTACCTGTGAACAGCAATGACAGATGTAAACAGTCTTGGACTTCCTGGGACCACATTGGTGAATATGAACTCAAATCTAGTGTTATTAGATTTGGTTAATATGTAAAGCGCTTCAGTCTGACCTCTTAGTTTCTGGAAAATAGAGGGAGTTTGACATCATCCCTATGAGCCATTTACAAGAATATGAGGAAAACATGCATCGGTGTGACTCACTGAATTTGCTGTCCTCGTGGTGATATTAATAATGCAGTTGTATCCCACAGCTGTTAATAAATAAAAATCGAAAATAATTAAGATGTAAATATAAAAGACAAGATGAGTCAATAATGATTCATCAATGACCAGCAGATCTTTGATGTGTGAATGATTACATCACAAATATAGAATTTGTTTTACCTAAAAACAACAAAACAATCAAAATAATGTTGTGTTTCTACATCTGTCCAGGGCAATGAAAGATGTAATGCTCACACAGGTTGACTCTTGGCAGTGCCAGTGAATGCCAGATTATCCTCAAATTAGTCACCAGGAGTCTTCCTGCATAAAGACAAACCAAGATGTCACAAATGTGGCCACTTAATACACAAAAACCAAAGGTAACCAAAGGTTATAAGGCTGAAATAATAATAATAATAATCACCTCTGTCGCCATTATTTCCCTTTGTGTCCTCAATTGAATCCAGGCAGTCGATAAGCGCTTCACCTGGTCTGGTTTTCATCTGCCTTAAACGAAACATAAAATCATTTGCTTAGGTCTGAGAGGAGAATAAAAATGGTTCATTAAACAAACAATAACAAAAAACAAACAGGTCCACATAAAAAAGGTAATGCCTTAAATGTATTGTTTATTTCATATGTATTTGATTATATTTTATAATTTGATACATGTAATATTACATATAATTACATATTACATTACACATGTAATGAAATGTTATTTTAATATTACTTGGATCCAATTATCAAAATTATATTTTCATTTACATTTGAGTTGCAGTCTTTTGTTTATTTGAATTATTTGAACTTTATTTGAATTAACACACGTTTTTAAAAGTTTTGTTATGATATAGTTATCGATAATGCTCCTGGTTTTAATCTATAAACTACTGATCCGAGAGAATGTTAAAACCTTGAAAGATAATCTCTTTGATTCATAAATTGATTATAACAGACACATCATATGGAAACACTAGCATGTATAATCTACATTGCTCGACGTGCAGCACAAAATATCCTAGCAGTTCACAATTAATGAATCCGATTTAATAACCGTCGTTAGCTTCTGAGCTAGCAGATTAGCCTGGGGACTTACTGCGGAGTGATGTCAAATCTCACGTCTCTGTCCTCCCAGAGTGCGTCTAACACCGACGCCATCACCAGTCCTTACTGTCAGCGGTTTATAAGCCAAACAAACCAAAGTGAATATGTTTTTCCTTCGATGATACTGACTGAAACTCGCTCTGTAAGCGGATTCAGCGCAGAGCGTCTTCACGTCACCACGGTAACATCAGTGAGTATGGCGGACCGGAAGGGACAAACCGCGAATATCTAAAAGTAGATTTATCATGCTTGCTATATTACTTGTAAATGTGTATACTGTCATAATTACAGCTGTCAGGAGAAATTGTGTAAAGCAGACATCTGTCTGTCTATCTATCTATCTTATGTTTTCTCATTCAAATCGCAAACACACAGTAAGACACCATTATTAACCAAACATTTTATTTAAGAATTCCACAAAAATAACACATTCAAAAATATCACTCATATATAACAATAATATAAAAAAAAGATGTCTACAATTCAGCAACGCTTATTTCAGACAATTAGGATAGAGTTGGTTCGTTAAAAATTACAAACATTTTTTGAATACAAAATTCAGGAATGCAAATCTATTTTGTCTGAATATTATTATAAAGCTACTGTGACAAGTGAAAAGTAATATATACAAAATGTTTTTGAAAATCAAAATCGCGTTTAAATTAAAGTGACTATTTGATTTATTTGTTGTTTTCCCTACAAAATATCCCCATAAAACCTCTAAGACATAATTTATGACATTTCAGTCTACTAAATCTGTCTGTGGCTTTGCTCAAGTCACAAATTGTATATTTATTTAAAAAAAAAAAAAAAAAAAAACATATATACAATCAATTCCCAGTTAATAATATTTCTGCATGTCACAACTGTCACATGTAGAGCAGTGCACAGATTCTCAGTGGATACCGAGAAATATCAGAAATGTGAGTTGTGCATATGTTTAAATGGCCGGCGAAGCTTCATAATAACTCATGTGTTTCACTTTAGCAGGTACTTGTTTATGAAAAGACTTATTTGGGGAATAAACATTTTCTCCAGATCCTGAGCTTAAAGATAGGGAACATTTGTATGATATTATGATAAGAACTGCTGACGGCTGTAGGCATCTGTCACTGTGGTACACCATTGCCAGCATAAAGTTCATTTATTGGGGTTCAGTGTAGAATGGCCGCTGTAGATCTTCATCTCGTTTAGCCTGCTATAAAATCAAAGGAAGAAAAGGAGTAAAAGATGAAAGAAAGAAAGTTCAGTATGTGTGATATGAAAAACATATCTACCAAGAAAAGTAGTTCAGTTTTTTTACTTCATTTTAATTTATAAAAAAAGTATATATAAAATTTCTTTCTTTTAATATTTAAATGTCATATTATTTCATCTTAATTTCAGTTCCCCAAACTGAGTTTATTAGTTTTAGTTTTTGTTATAGCTTCAAATCTTTGTAATAATTCTAATAATCAATAACACTTTTTTTCTGCTGTTGACAGAGCTTATGTTGTATGAACTCTTCATTCATGTCCGTAGGAGTGAATACCTGTGGCGGTGAGGACACACGTCTTCTTGCATTCTTCTTCTTCCTGGAAGCGGTTTTCGTTGCCCTGACAACCTCCATACCAGAACTGAGCACAAGCGTTTGCCTGTTTGTCGTAGTACCAGCGAATGACATAGTCTCTACATGAACCCTGACTCAGACTGAGCAAACACCGAGGATCCAGAGGAGCTGATTCTGACCAAAAAAAAAAAGAAAGTAATATCACTAAACACTTTCAGAATATAAAAACATAATTTTATTTATATTGTAGAAGTATAATGTTTAGTATTTTGAAATATTATTAACAGGTTTTAGATTAACTTTTGTATACAAAATTAATTTTTATGATTGATAATATTTAATATCATAAATATTTATTTTTTATAACAGCTTTTGTATAAAGATGAAATTTCTTTATTCGTTAATATATATATTAAAAATGTAATTGTAATATTTTTATATTGTTAATTCTTTTACAACTATTTTTATATAAAAATTATAGTGAAAAGTGAATTATATATTATAAAAACTATTATATGTAAAATTATATTATTTTACATTTATATTTATTTATAAAATTATTATAATTATTTATTCAGTATTATATGATATATATGATATTCAGTATTGTCAACATTTATTTTATTTATAAAAAATATAATTTTTATTAAAATGTAGTTTTATTTATTTTTTATATTATAAAGAATTGTTTTATCACATATATATATATATATAATTTGTAACACTTTGTAATATATGGTATTTTCAGCCTATTGATAATATTGAATATCATCAGTATTTATATTGTGTAAGAACAATTGTTTGATAAATATACCTTTTATCACTACAGGGCGAGGCTTTGCATTCACATTCACTGAAGTAGAATGTGTTGACACCGAGGAAGATAATGATACTGATGATGAAGATGATGAAGAGGTTCCTGGCTGTACAGGTTGGACAGTCTTATTGACGACAGCAATAGTGCTTCCACTTTGAGTTTGTGTCTTAATGTCTAGATCCTCGCCTTCCTGGTCAATCTCCACCTGCACAGAAGAATAGCACAGAATCAGACCATGGTCTGGTATAAGTCTGCATTAGTCTAGCGTGCGAAAGAAATTGACAGTAAGTTAATTGTGTTAGTTGACCTGTGCTTTGAGAGGGCCGGGGTTGATGGGAAGAGGAATGCTGTGTCCCGTGCCTCTAGAGTGAGTCTGAGTTCTGTCCAGGGAAATCTCCTGAAATCTGTTCCCATAGACATTATTCCTGTATGAAGAGACATCCTGTTGGCCGTTACCGTAGCCGTAGCCGTTGTTTCCGTTCAAGCCGTTGGTAATGCGGTTGAAGTAAAGGGCTCCGTTCTCATCCTCGCAAAACTGGCTGACCAGTTTAGACTCCAGAGCTGCGTGATGAGACCAAACATACAGCAAGAGGCAATTACATAACTTCAACTTTACATTTTAAACCTTTAATCTTTGCAGTTAGGATTATTTAATATGATCTCGCTGGTGATACAAAATTAAGTAGTCTCTGATTTAAGTTCTGTCTGAAAATACAATTACAATTGGTAAAACTGATTCATTTTAGGAATCTGTTCAAATCGCCTATTCCAGTGAACTGATTCAGGACTCCAACATACTCGTGAAAGTCTCTGGGTGTCATTTTTTATTTATTAAGTTGTTCATATGTAGGTATATAATACTATGTATTATTATATGGGTGCACGCACATAAAAACAGTGGAATACAGAAAACACTGACTTTTTTTAAAAAAACTAGATACCTTTTAAAAAATAACCTTTGCTGTATTTAACTCTTGCATTGATATTATTTTTAAATATTCGGTGACAAAGGCTGTTATAAAAACATTTTTAATTAAATTTTAAATATTTTTCAGCATTATAATATATTATAATATATTTAGGGATGTCAAATTGCGATTAATTACATCCAAAGTAAAAGTTTGTTTTAATATAAAATATATTTTGGAAACGCTCTAGAAAAGTGGGGTTTGGCATGAATCTGGAGTAGAATTTGTGATAATTTTGCACTGACAAGGGACATCACAAACTACGAAAACATATTTTATTACATAAACAGTTTATACATAGAAAATACATTTTTAATTTATCAAAATATCCACCATTAGCAGCTATTATAGCTCATAATCTGGGCATCCGAGCTGTCAGTTTATTCAAAAATTGATTTGATATATTACTCCAGGCCTCCTGAAGGATTGCCCAAAGGTGATTCACACTAATTGGACACTTCTTATGGACATCACGGTCCAGTTCCTCCCATAGTAGCTCAACACTGACTTGCATATTTTGCCATTATTATGTCATTGAAATAAAAACTTTTAATGCTGGTATTCAATGATAATGTCCAGTTACTTTAATGTATAGTATTTGCACCAAAAGTATTAAGGATTTATGTTGGTCTCATCCAAAACCACAATTTTCCCGGTGGCGTTTCCAAACTTTTGGAGGGCAGTGTATGCTAAAACAAACAAAAATGTGTGTGTGTGTTTATATAGGTTAATTTTCTTCCATGCTCACCTGGCAGTGTGTTGTAGTCATCAATGAGAAACATATGTTCACTGTCAGGGTCAGAAGCGATGAGGTTAAGCTCCCTCAGAAACTCAGCCTGTGTCGGGTCAGAGGTGTTCACGATCCCCAGCGCATACATCTCAATGTTCGCCACTTGAGCCTCACGTACTGCCATATCCAGCTTAACAGGCTCTCTCTTATCCGTCTGGCCATCCGTAATGACAATGGCTACTTTTCTGACCCCGTTCCTGGCGCTGTAGAAGGCCTCTTGTGTGGCTTTGCGGATGGCAGTGCCAGTGTAGGTGCCCTCTCCCATGTAAGGCATGTTCCTGATCGCCTTCTTGACATCCTGCTTGGTCATATACCTGGCCAGGTTAAACTCCAGATGGACGTCCAAGCTGTAAAGAACCAGACCGATTCTCGTGGCATTACGACCCACTGTGACACGGTCCACTAAAGCTGTGACGAAGTCCTTGATGATCTCAAAGTTTTCCGGACCCACGCTTTCAGAGCTGTCAATCACAAACACCAGCTCCATGGGCCTTTCCTTGCACTTAATACCACATCCTAGAAACACACGGTCATATCATGACATACCTGTTTTTTTTTTTTCATTTTCAAATCAATATTTTGTCATGTTTAAAGTGTAAAACTCACCACAAATCTCCTTAATCAGCTTGATTATGTCTTCTCTCTGAAACATAATAATCAAATGACTGAATTTGCTAATAATAGATAATTAATACATTTGAACATATTAATCAGTTTGATTATGTCTTGTCTCTGAAAAATAGTTAAACAATTATTGTATTTACAATGCATATGATTCATAGTTTTCCTAAAATGATCTACGTAATTAGCTCGATAATGCCTTCTCTCTGAAAACAATGCAATTTGCAATGAACTGGTTGCACAAAAATTAGCTCAAATATTTAACAACAGCATATTAGATCTTACCGTGAGCCCTTGTTCGCCCTTGACTCCCGGCCTTCCCTGAGGAGAGGGATTAAAACACCCATGATGTATGTACAAGTACAAGTGCTCTTATACAAAAGATGGTTTATAGTGACTAAATTAACTCACAGCTAGTCCTGGAGTCCCTGGGTCACCAAAGTCACCTTTCATTCCTTTAACACCCCTCTCACCCTGCAAACCACGATCACCCTGCAGGACAGAGAGATTTACAGATGAATTAAAGGATTCATATCATACATTTTGTATTAGAATTAATTTTTATTCCTGTGGAGTCAAGCTCAATTGGGCCATGTCTTGCTGTTGTGCCTCTAAGACATCTACGTAAATGCCCTCTACACATGTAATAAGCTGCATGTTAGCTGCAAAGTCTTTATATTGCTAGGATAATCAAAACCAAAGTCTTACCTTGGAGCCTGGAAGTCCCTCTCCTGATGGGCCCCTCGGCCCTGTCACTCCAGGAGCCCCCTGATCACCCTGATGGATTTAACAAACAAGTTTATTTTCTGACCTGGTCATCATGACTTAAACACAATGCAATGTTGCTTTAGAGCTGGGCAGTATTTTGAATAGTCATGATTTCGTAATTTTCATGAAAACAAAACACCTTTTTAAAAGCATACATGCAGAAATATCCAGACTGAATGTGAAAATATATATAATTTTAGCTCTATCGCCCCACTCTATATTTCACGCAGTTGATGGTTAACCTACTTTGGGTCCCTGAATGCCTTCTCCTGGGGGTCCATGTGGTCCTGGAGAACCTGGTCTTCCCATGTTGCCCTGAAACAGCAAGGCAGCAGAATTAATATGGAAAAAACAGACAGCTTGTCTTCCTCAATCCCAACAGCTTCACAGACAGACTCTCTGTGCATGTTGTTCTGGACACGTGTCCTTTATTGTTTATTCATTTCTGTAGTCAGAGAGATTCTTGGGAGAGTTTATATCAGATTCTTATTAGTCTTACCGGTGGTCCCTGCAGTCCTTCACCAGGTGGTCCCGGCAAACCAGGCAAACCTCTGAATCCAACGTCTCCCTAAAATCAAAGTGAAGTTTTCCCAAAAGCACCATTTAAATGTCCAATTATGCTAAACATTTGAATGTTTCCATCAACTTAGTATTTATGAAATAACTGCCATTTATTAGATAGCATTCTTTTGTCAAATTAAGGCATAATTATACTATTTAGAAAGTAAAGTTGTATTTGTAGAAGTTAAATATAAATATTGTTGTTTTCACCAGAGGGCACTCCAGCCAGAGCTGCGCCCAGCTCACGGACTGCACTACCCATCATGCCGCATTCCTGGGACTGATCACACCCACACCTGCACCTCATTACCACACCCACATAAAAGCCAGACTCAAATGCCTACTCTCTCATGATTTGCCCCGGCTATTATTTCCAAGCTTTCTTTCCCGTATTGGTTTCTCCTGTTATTAGCGTGGACTGTTTATCTTATATTATCCCTGATTTCTGCCTGCAAACCTCGACTTTGATTCTGCCTTGTCTCTATTGCTCTGTTTGCCGGTGTCTGACCCTAATAAGAGTACATTTCTGTGATGACAAACTCTAAAACGATTGTTTATGATTGTTACATTTACAGAAGTCAGTTTGAAAATATTAGCATTTCAAAGAATGGTTTAAAAGTACATAATTAACTCGAATCCCTTAAAGAGCAACGATTGTTCATATCCATGTAGATAATTGTGTAGAAAGTGTGTAACTAATCAAGCCATATTTAATGAAGCTGAAGTGCCTTAACACGTTTCTGAAAGCCACAGCTGACCCTCCTACATCATCATAAATATATTCCGTGGTGATTTTACCTTTGGTCCAGGAACACCAATGCCTTCAGGGCCGGGCTCACCTGGTGGTCCTGTTAAACCTGGCAGACCCTGTGTACAATAAACACACATGCTCAGATACCCAGCAACAAACCTGATTGATATAACTGATTGATAAAATTACTGAAGTATGGGTATGCAGGGATGTTATATGGAAATAGGGATGTAAGAAGTAACTTACCACTGGCCCAGGGAACCCTTCACCTTTAGGCCCAAATGGTCCGGGTGGTCCGGGGTTACCTCGATCACCCTACATGTGATAAGGAAAGAAGATCACTCCATATATACTGTACTGTCTTAATTTTTTGTTGGAATAATTATGATATTTCAAAATAGTTTTAAAAGGAGTCTTTGCTCACCAAGGCTACATTTTTAAATTGTGAAATATTAAAATTTACAGCATATTAAAAGAAAAGAAAGCAGGAAAAACTGGTGCAGCCTGACACTGATAATACTAAGAAACTTAATATTTCAGCATTCATAATAATCAGTAATCTCATAATAATCACTGAGCAGCAAATCAACATATTAAAATGATTTCTGAAGGATCATGTGACACTTAATGATGATGTAAATTTAAAAACTCTTTTGATCAGTAAAAAAAAAATCTATGATCAAAGTTATTTTGATCAGTTAGATATATATTGCTCAATGAAACTCTCTTATTTCTTTTTTTCTATGTTCTACAGGTTAAAAAGACCCACCCACCTTTGGACCAGGTAAACCGTAACCAGTCTCTCCAATCGGTCCAGGAGGACCAGCGGCACCCACATCACCCTGAAGACACGAGAAGATGAGGTCACACCATTACTTCTCTGTTTTATTGCTAAGTTGGCTTTGATGAATGTGAAATAGAAACGCTCTGATTCATCATGTTGGCAGTGGGCCATTAATACCACCACATCTCCCAGCCTGTAGAGAAGCATGGTTGTAGTACCTTTGGTCCTGCAAGAGCTCGTCCAGGTAATCCCGGCATGCCCAGCCTTCCTGGTGTACCTGGCTCTCCCTAAAAAAAACAACAGAATAACGTTCCAGTGATGTAACAGCATTACTGCTAAAACTATGTGAGAAACCACAGGCATTTATTGCACTGCTACTTCAAACAAAGAGCGGTTGTGTAAACTTGAAGTTAAAAAAAAAGCAATTTTCCTAAATGGGTTTTGTTTGTTTTAAATATTATTATTAGTGCTGTCAAATGATTAATTGTGATTAATCACATATAAAAGTTTTTGTTTACATAATATGTGTGTGTGTGTATTTTTATTATGTATAAATAAACACACATGCATATATTTCAGACAAATATGTTATGTTTATATATTACATCTGTTTAATAATTTATAGTATTTACAACTTACATGACAATAAATATAGACATGTAAATATTTTCAAAATGTATTTATTGTATTTATTATGTATTTATTTACATGATAAATATACACAGTATATTATGAAAACAAAAATATTTATAATTACGATTCATCGTTTGACAGCACTTATTATTATGTTCATTTCTTTTATTACTAATTATTATCTTTATTTAGTTATTCTTTATCTTTTTCATCCTTCCTTATTGAGAACAAAAGGTTCTGTGATAGAAGCCTCATTTCTTTTCTCCCTGTACTCATTCATATTTGCATACACTACCGTTCAAAATTGTTGCTTTTTTGTAAAATGATCAAAATATAATCGAATTTACAGTTAAAACTGTAATATTGTGAAATATTATTTTTGTGGAATTCACTTCTGATGAATCATGATGTCTCTGAAGTTCCTGAAGTTCAAAAGAAGAGTATTTATTTGAAAAAAAAATATATATATATTATTTAATAAAGCCTTTACTGCCACTTTACTGCTCACAAATAAAACTTTCCCCAAGCTTTATTCTTTCATATCAATAATATGGTAGTCCAAGAGTTCCTTCTGTTAAAGACATAAATACTCTGGGACAAGCAATATTAAAACCTTTCTAGAGTTGTTCAGTCATAGTATAAGCAGGGTGGTCGTATTAGTCCCGCCCCTTCTCTATTCTAATTGGTTTACTGTCTAGAAATTGACAGTGATGAGTGCAGTGTTTTACAGTTTTTGCCTATTGCTTACACACTAAAAGCAAATGCGTACACCAAAGCCTCAATACCTAAACTTCTTGTATCTAATTCTTGTAATCATAGCTTAAAAAATTTTTTCAACTTTGCACTTTGTTTACAATTCTGTGTAACACACTTATTGCGAAACACTACGCACGTTTTCTTACATTAGACACTTTGCTCAAAAACTATCAAACATATCACCTGTTATCATTGGAAAACACTCTGTTCAAAAAGCAAAATTCATCTAGCAATTGTAGAAACTTACATAGACACCTAAACTCAACACAACACCAATCGGTCTGAGCCTTAGCACTACAAATAGACCTCAGGTAAGACATTGTGAGATCAGTACCAGTGTAGAGACATGTGTCAAATGACATCAGCTACATGGTGGACCAGGTAATCAATCATGGCCTGTCCATGAGTCCACCTTACTGTAACCTTAGTCAGTACACAGTAACATTGAGGATATCTGACTGGAGAACAAGTATATCCTTAAGTTTCTACTCCAGACAGTACCTACTGTATGTGTCACATGATTCTTTATACAGTATTACTGCACTAACTGTTCTATACAAAAATGTAGTGCTGTGAAGTATATCTCACA
>JAUMHP010000057.1:18683298-18707148 GCA_032361065.1 Enteromius trimaculatus
ACTCGAAGACGAACGGTCTCTCATGCGAGATCCCATATGTAACGTCGAAGTGATTCGACTGAAAGGGTAACATTAATATGCAAATGTCCAGTTGGCGATAGGGACGCAATTGTAGTATGCGCTCTGATGGGCCGTATTTCAGGGATTTGTACAAACGACCTATATGGGCATGTTGGTTGGAGAAAAGGTTGTTTTTCTTCAGTTTTGCAGAAATGTATAAAGAGGCACATTTTTCCAATGAACCAAGGTTATTTATGAGCCAACTTAGTTCTTTAAATGAATCATTCAAAAAGATTCAGATGTTTGAATCAGTCTGAGGGATCCTCTGAATGGACCCCAATAATAAAAATGTAAAAGAAGACAAAGAAAGAAACAGTATATAACAATTTTAGTCAGTTTTAGAATTATAAGAACTAAGTGTGAATTTGAATTGAATTGACCACATCCTTGAATTAGTACTTTGTATGGAATTCTCAATGATGACTCTTTTGAACCAGTTCTTTTTAGTGAATCAAAAACATACACTGCAACCAACACTAATATCTAGAGCAAGAAAAAGAGAGAGATTACTTCACAAAGATTCAACAGTTAGTTACCATTTGAATCAGTCTAATGGATCCTCTAAAAATGGACACACCATTTTCCAGTTTATATTATTAACTGGTTGTGTGAAAATGTATGATGATTTTGTAATATACCAATAGACAACAAAACTCAAATATGCACGAATCAAGTCAAATCCTGGAACTAAAATGGAAGCTTGTGAATTGAAATGGAATGAAATCTGGAAATCTGTATAGATACCCAAACATGTGCTTCTCTGCTAGAAGCTTGTAACTCTTAACGCTTTCAATCTCGAACAAGCCCAGACAGAATCAGGTGAACTCATTTTAGAGAAAATAAATAGCTACATTTTATTTTAAAGTGTCCTTGTTATAGTGTCTATGTAAGCACTGAGTAATATTGATTAACTACATGTATTTACTATATGGTTAGTGTTCAGATTAGGGTTTGGCTTATTGGGTTACTTGAATGTAATTATGCATGATTTATTGTTATTATAATAGTAAGTACTGTATATGTAGCATGTTACAAGGTCACCTTAAAATAAAGTTACCAAACAAATTTGTGTAATAAATTAAGTTGAATATACCCTTACTGGTAGCTAAAATAATGAACACAAGTATATTCAAGTTGCTGGAATGAGTAGAATTTGAGCAGCTCCAAGAAATTTGTGAATAATTTTGTGTGGGCCTGCCTATACAGTACGAGAACAGAATGTGTGATTGGCGAAACCATACTTACAATCTGAATTATGATTTTTTCCATGACGTTGGTGTCCTGTAGGTTATAGAGGAATTTGGTGGCCGGGGTACTGGCCAGCAGTCTCAGGTTTGCAGTGTTGGCAGGTTCATTGGCCCCACGAGTGATGCCGATCGTGAAGACCTTCACACCCTGGTTCTTAGCGTCAGCCATAGCAGAGAAGATATCTGGGTTTCTGGGATGAAAAGTCCCATCTGTGAGGAGCAGGGCGATCTTGATGCTTTCT
Organism: Enteromius trimaculatus; assembly: GCA_032361065.1. Lineage (NCBI taxonomy): Eukaryota > Metazoa > Chordata > Actinopteri > Cypriniformes > Cyprinidae > Enteromius > Enteromius trimaculatus. Next base: position 18,684,848 of record JAUMHP010000057.1, read on the forward strand.
GGGCTCGATTCCTCCAAAAATATCTTGGTCATGTTGGTGATGGCATAGGTGGTGTAAGTGCCATGGCCGATGTAGGCCATCGGAGCGATGCTGCTCTTAAAGTTCTGCGAGCCTTTCCACTGTTTGAGGGTCTGCTCGATGATGACATGGCTGCTGTACTGAAGCAGGGCCGCTCTCCAGCTGAGCTTGCGACCTGTGTCCAAGCGGATGCTCTGGAGGCCTTCTATAATGTCCATAGTGAACTTTTTCTCCTGCTGGTGATTGTCCTTGGCCGTCTCAGAGCTGTCCAGCAGGAAGGCCAACTCTAGACTGCAGTCCTCATCCAAGATGGCTGATGCCACAGCACAGGGAGAAAAGTGAAAGAGCAGTGTTAAAGAAAGATTTAACTAAGTGGGCACATTTAGAATTTTTGTTTTGATTGGATCTGATTTTGATTTAATGTTGTCATTTATTAACACAGCTGAACCACAAAATAACCAACACATGGTTTTCAGATTTATACAAAAGAATCATATAAAGAAACTGATTTATAAAATGTATATAAACAAATTAAGTGAATAAAATCAAAGTCAATTTATTATTATTAAAAAAAAAAAAAAAAAAAAAATCAATCATCACTTCTAAATAGTTTCTAAATAGTGCTCAGACCTGCCATTTATACAGTAATTTATATTTTTTTCTGAAAAAGTTACATTATTTTAACGTTTCAGAAAATGTCAATGAAAAGAAAAAAAAAAAAAGAAAAAAAAAAAACACTAATCCTCTAATCATCCTTTTTGGACTCATGAAGCTATGCAATCTGTCATCTGATCTTACTTTCAACACAGCAGCTCATCAGTCTTCATGTCACCAGTGACAAGACATGGCCTACCAGGTCTTATACAGATATGAATAAATCATGTTCATGTTAGGAGAACTGAACGCCTCAAGGCTCTAAAATCACTACATCCAGACACATCCTCCTCCTAGACGGTCCTTAAATATGCTGCTAGTATGTCTAGTATGTCCTGACATGACATTGCATGTTTTAAGGCATAAAACTAACTTTATATTTCTTAGACAGAATGAGATGCACTGATGGTGACCCATGAGTTTATAGCTCACACAGCAGAGAAGAAAAACAAACATTCTCGTTAAGTGTCAAGAACAACCACATTTATGGTTTAAAGTCAACATCAGATGCTTTGCAACCCATTTAAGCCTCATAATGTGACACATCTGAGTGAAGCGGGAAAGTAAATAAGAAAACATGTTGGAAAGGACTTGATTTTATCCATTGAAAGTTGATTGGATTGTATAATTTATTTACTAAAACAATGCATGCATACTGTCACACACCTTGACCGTCGTGTTTCTGCAGAACTGCTGCTGTCTGTCCTCTGGTCTTAACCCTTGTTGGTCCAGTTTTTTCCTCATAAAAATCTTGAGCCCAAACGCTCAGACAAACAAAACACAGCACAGACCAGCTCAACGTATGAGCCATGACTGCCACTCCTGCAAAAATCATTTTATATCAGTATGTTATTAGAAACTTAAAAAACCCATCAGATCACAATTAACCCCAAAATAAGCTTATTATATTGTTTTTTCCTTTGTCTTAGTACATTAAAACAGTTTTTAATACAAGTAAAAATTGCAACAATGCTTAAAAGTCACAATGTCACTTGCAATGCAAAAAAAAAATCTAATTATTTTAATGCAAAACACATTTTCTTTATCTGCATGATCACATTTCATGCCAAAATCAAGACAAAAATGAGACATATGTTTTCTTGAAGGCCATTGATTGGATAAAATGGCAATTAGAAAATATTTGTAAAAACTAATTTTAATATTGTGAAAAAATGTGGGAAAAAAACATTTTATATATATATATTTCAAAACATGAAAGTATTTGTTGCATTATTTCCTTTAGTTTGATACATTATGAAACATTTCTAATAATGCATATGTAAAGATTTGCACAGAAAGCACGTTTAAATTAAATGAAAATGTCACATGCAGTCCAAGATGATAATGTATTCTCATTTTATGTATGCAAAACACATTTTCTTTTTCTACAAGATCACATTTCATGCCAGAATCATTAAAAAGTTAAACATTATATTTTTCATGAAGAGAACTTAGCTTAGTTCAAGGTTCTTTTTATATATGTATAAAATGTCAGTATTTACAGAACATGGAAACATTTATTGCATTATTTCCTTTAGTTTAATAAATGACAAAACATTTTTAATAATGCCAATTGTACAAATTTGTAAAGAAAGCATGCTATACAAAAATACTTTCTCAATTTATTCATGAATTTATTCATGCAAAACACATTTCACGTTTTTTCCTCAAACATGAATCAATAAACCATTCCAAGTGCACATAAAACCTTTAACTCACACTGATATTATTTTTATACAAACCTGCTTGGCGTGTACTGTACATTAAGGTAGTGTATTACCTTCCGTAGAGTCCTTATTACCCGACTAAAAATGCAAAGCTCAAAGACAGCAATAAAAGAAAGGCTTGTATTTTTATTAGATGTTGAAAAGTGACTCACCTTTGGCAGCAGAGCCTCTTGCCACGAGCGAGCAGCGTCTGCAGGTGTGCAGCTCAGCGTTCCTCAGGTGACGTGTGAGCGAGCGAAGCTGACTCTGAAGTGAAGTGCGCTTCTGCCTGAGTCGACAGAAGTAGACGGCGTCCTGTCACAGCCCATTTCCCTCCCACTTTAAAGAGGAGGAGGACCCACCGAGCTCTTTAGTAGCTCTGCATGTCTCCCCTCAAGACTGAAGAGAGAGTAAATCTAAAATATGTCTAATTTCAATTAATTATTTCATTAATAACACATCATGCACAAATTATATTTAGGGCTATTTTAAAATACCCTTCCATTTGGATTACAGTTTTAACATACAGTACAGTAATATAAACTTTATGGCCCGGTCAAGCCAGGATATATTTCAATAAGGACATTTAAGTCATTTTAATGAACATGCCAGATTTACCCTCAATGAAATAAAGTAGTTTCAGTCTCATGAATTTTATTTCATTGAATATCACCTTTTCCACTGCTTTTAAGCATTTTTCATTTTTACAATTAACAGATTTATGCTGATGATAAGCAGTTAAGTTAAGGCACTTTCGAAATATGGACATTTAATCAAATCAAAGGTGATCAGGATGTTTTGAGTGCAGAGATCTTAACATATATTTAAGCCTATTTAAATATAGGAAAAGTCTGTCATCCAAACCACAGTTTTTCATGAAACTGAACTGCTGAACTTCAAACGCACAGTTATTGCATCAGAAGACATTCAATAAAGCGCACAGGTATAAATATGGATTGCATTTATGATTTTGTTCTCCTTTTTGGACCTGAACTGCTCATGATGAACTGTCACTGTGAAGTGAATTTAAAAAGATGCACATGGATGTACAGATACTGACAGAACTATTCTGCTGATCTGCTACTGCTGGTTTTGGGCTTTTATACCACAAGACAGACTCAAGATATATGAGACGAGGCAAACAAAGAGGAATATGGGTGGAGTTAGTTTTACAAGTCTTCAGTCTTTCTTCAGACATTCCACGAGATGCTATGGTGGTTGTCATGGAGATCAGAGGGCCTGACCTTATCTAGTCTTTTCTTTAGCATTGTCCCGTCCCTTGTTCTGGTCATCAGGGGTGTCGCACTGGCCTAAAATACGACCGCGATGTGAGAAAGTGAGATCATCCCTGCTGTTCTGAAAGAAATACCGAGCTGTTTCCACAAAACCATGGTAAATGCACAAAGTTGATTTTTTTTTTTGCTAAAGAGTCTATTTGAATAAAAAATACAGTAAAAACAAACACACACAAAAAATATGATTGGATTTTAAAATAGCTGGTTTCTATGGAAGCCTGTTTCCGCCACTGAATAAAAAAAAAAATATTACAAGCTATAAAGTTCTGACTTTATAACTCGAAATTGTGTTTACTGTAGCCTATACCACGCAATTCTGACTTTTTCCTCCTCATTTCCGGTCATATCGGTATCCTATCAGAGCGATAGAAACCTATAAATCTGGAATCCACCGAGCTCTGAGCCCTCTCCCCAGACAACACGCCAAACATGCTTAATTCATCCATGATTAATTACAAGGAAGTATAAACTCGTGTTTATATTTCACAATTCGGACTTTATAACTCACAATTGCGGGTTTATATCACGCAATTCTGGCTTTAGCTTGTAATTGCGAGTTTGTATTATGCAATTCTGAGAAAAAAAATCAGACTTGTGAGATAAAAAGTCGTAATAACCTTTTTTATTTAGTGGCAGAACAGGCTTTCATATTTTCCTAATTTAACATATTTACATATATAATTTATTCCTGTGATACAAAGTAGAATTTTTAGCATCATTGCAGTCTTCAGTGTCACATGATCCTTCAGATATTATTCTGATATGCTGACTTGCTTCTTGCTGCATAGTATTTTTGTGTAAAATGTAATGGATTTCTTCAGCATTTTTTGTGGAATAGAAAGTTCAAAAGAACATTACTTATTTTAAACAGAATATCTTTACTGGATAAAAGTACAAGCATTTAAAGTACTTCTTTCATAAAAAAAATGCATGGCCTCAAGCACTATTTGATAAAACACTAAAAAAACTGAAACAGATGTTCACTAAATAGTCACATGTATTATTAATAATAATAAAAATAAACTATTTTTTAACAGACTGCAAAAAAAAAAACCAATATGGCAACAAAAAAAAGAAGAGATGAATGTTTGCGCAGTGTTTATATTATCACTGGACATTTTTATCACTTTTGGTGGCATTTCACCCCCCAGTCGTGGTGGGTTTCTAACCCGAGTGTGAGCGTATGTGACCTGTGACCCGAGTGCAAGTATGATACAAGTGTTTGCATGTCCAGAAGCCGAGGCTCTTTTCTTCAGCTGTGCTGTGGGTGACAGGGATTTCAGTTTCAGACTCCGCAGGCTATGACTGACACTCTGGAATGCTTTGTTTCTGCAACAGCACATTTTACCCTCTCAATACCATTGTGAACCATAAATAAGGATTATGGCAGAAAACTGAATGTGAGAAATCAGAAAAGAAATTTCTTTATTATCTCAACAGCAGCAAGAATGGAGAGAAGATTCTTTTCTTCTCAGATGTTAACCCCAGTGTTTATTTTTACAGTTTTTGGTCAATGGAAACCAACATAATCCCAGTGATAACATTCTTAGAACTTTGGCTATATCCACTCAAAGTTCTGAACAAATGTAACATTATTAGAATGTTCATTTACAGTTTTTTGGTGTTTAATAATGGTTTGATTTGGTTTAATGGTTTAACGCACACACAAATTATTAATACATTGATTATAAAAAGTTAAGATTTTTGGAAATTGAGATAATCTGAAATCTGAATACATAAGCTTTCCATTGATGTACTGTGTGTTAGGATATGCAATATTTGTCAGAGATACAATTATTTGAAAATATTAAATCCCAGGGTGTAAAAAAATCGAAATATTGAGACAATCACCTCTAAAGTTGTCCAAATTAAGTTAGCAATACATATCACTAACCAAAAATTACTTTTTGATATTTACAACAGGAAATTTACAAAATATATTCATGGAACATGATCTTTTTAATTAATGATTAATAATTTTAGGCATTAACCCTCCTGTTATCCTTGGGGTCAATTTGACCCCATTCAATGTTTAACGTATGTACAAATATAATTGACTTTTGTTTTTTTGCTTCAGATTGAGTGACTTTTCCTAATTTACTTTGTAAACATAAAATTAACATGATATTATTTTTTAAATGCCCTGTATACATTTTGTCACATCGGTGTTCCTTGGGGGTCAATTTGACCCCAGGGTCTTTTAGCTGAATAAAACATAAGAAACATAAAAAGATTTACACACGTTTGTATTGGGTGATATTGAGGTGACTATAACATGCTAATAAAAATAAAAAACACTAGCACAACCAAACATGTAGTATTGCAAGAACTATTGACAGTTCAAATGACACGGGGGAAGGGTGAATCCTAAATCTCACTAGAGACTTCGACAGTTTTTTTTTTGCAATTTGATACTTCATTGAAAAAATGGTCTTCATTGAAACAACTTTTTTTTTGGCATTTTCACAAAATGATTCCAAATGAGCAAACCTTTTATCAACGCAATTAAATATTTTACATTCACTAATGAGCATTTTGTTTCAATCTTAAAGGTGCAGCTCAGCCACAAATGATGCATTTTTCTTTGAAGAATAGCTAAATCAAGTAAAGGAATCCAGCAGTGCTGAGTAACTGCTCTGTTCGGCCCTTTTGTTAAAAATCCCAGCTGTGGTGGAAAGGAACAGTGACACACTCGAATGATGGTTAAAGTGCTGTTTCTATAATAATAAGCATGGAAGGTGAGGAAACGATCCAGAGATTGGTCAGGTGAGAGTCTGGGCTAAAGTGCAGCTGCTGGGGCGTGGCTTCAGCTGTGGGCGGAGCCGAATTTTGTGGTGGGAGTTTTTCAGAAATGCAAGTTTGGGCAGCTGTCATTTTAGGAGGTGGTCCAGCATCAGCGCCTTTCAAGTTTGCAATTCAAGCTCCTTTATCCTGCTTATTTTTCAACACAGAAGTAAGCTAGTCACGAATGTGTGAGACTTTTTTTTAATTTATTAGCCACTAAGCCAGGTAAACAACTAAGAATTTGTAAGCAGTTTGCAATGTCAAGCAACTTAACGGACTGTTTTGGTACACTGGAAGTAAACTGCTATGCTGTGCTGGAATTATTATAATTATGAGTTTACGACTAGTAAAAAGCATTATAATGTCGTCAAAAGTTGTCAAAGCCATAATTACAATGGTGGTAGCTTGAACAATTAAGGAAGTTATGTGGCAAGGACGCATTATGGAAAAATTCTCTCATTCTCTCCAAAGCTGCATTTGTTTGATTAAAAGAATACAGTAATGTTGTATAACATTAAGGAAAGGACGTGATATGTGGCCAGGTATGGTTTCCCATACTAGGAATTCATGCTCTGCGTTTAACCCATCTAAGTGCACACACACAGTGAGAAGTAAACAAGTCACGCACACACACACACTGTGAACACACACCCGGAGCAATGGGCAGCCATTGCTGCGGCGCCCAGGGAGCACTTTGCTCAAGGGTCTCACCTCAGCTGTGGTATTAAAGGTGGAAAGAGCACTGGTTATGCACATCCCCCACCTACAATCCCTGCCAGACCTCGGTCTCAAGCCCACAACCTTCTGGTTACAGGTCCATTAGGTCCATTATACATTAGGCCACGGCTGCCTGTGGCCTAATGGGATTTAAAACAACAGTTATTAGGATTTAAAACAACAGTTTTGTATTTTAATATATTTTCAAATGTATTTATTTCTGTGATGCTAAGCTGAAACCCAGAAACAGACCACTCCAGATATAAAACTGATCCCAAAACAAACAAATATCTAAATAAAAAAGCTTGAATTAGTACCACTGACTATTTGCCCAATATATACAAATATTATTGCAGATTTTAAATTGTTCATTGTTTGCTATACATTATTATTATTATTATTTATATTTAAATCTCACAATTTTACACATTTAAAAAGCAATATGACCTTGTGACACCATAATCCATCCATTTGCTGTTTTGGCAATACTTAGAACATGCTTGATTCATTATTATAACCAGGGATTAAATTGGCCCACACTGTAAAAAAAAAAAAAAAAAAACGGTAATATACCGGCAGCTGGGGTTGCTGAAATTCTAATGTTAAATAACGGTAAAACCTTTATTTCTTTAATGGCAAAAAGTTTACACTGTAAAAAGAAATTCATAACATTTACAGTAAAAAACCGGCAGCTGTGGTTGCAAGTATAAAACCGTGAAAAATATGATATCATAATTTTTGTTTTGTCAATAGTTTTATGGTTTTATTTTAATTTTACAGTTAAATACCATAATTTCTAATAAGTAAATAGTGATAGTGATTAAAATAGTGATTAAAATAGTGAAATCTATTTTGTACTTTTGAAATACACTGATAACTACCAAATGCAAGTGGTTATGAGAAAGTCACATGATGAACCAAGGCTCATCACAAGTAGTTTTATATAGTACAACATATAGAAGGTGCTCAGCGTCATTCGCACAAGCACTAAACTTTTATTAATTATTAAACTAAAATGGGCAATAAACATTCATTTAACAACATTACATGTAACATACAACCCTAATAAACATAACTGATACAAAAAACTAAGAAGAAACAGTTATTTCAAAGAAAAACATCAAATTCAAACAAAATGTTTGGAATGTCAGTTTACGGTGTTTCCCTGTAAATTTAATAGGAATTTACCATTAACCATTTCACGGGTTTTTACCGTAGCATTTTCACTGTTTTTTACAGTTAAATTACTGGCAACTCAGCATACTGAGGTAAAAATTCAAAATGGGATGATTAAAATACAATTAGTTCACAAAAATAACACTATAGTTTTCACTATAGGTTAATAGTTTTATAAATCGTTCAAAAGGCAAATACAATATTATTTTGTCACTTACATTTAGGCGGAACAACAGCGCACCTCACGTCATCAACCAGTCGAGTCATTGCTGAATGATTTAGTGTTTTCAAGGAATCGTTTTAGTGGAAAAGTTTCATAAACCCATGCATAAACATCTATGAATGAATCTACCGTATGAACGAATCATTTAAACTCAATAACTCACTTATTAAACGCTGACTACTGGCACCTACCGGCGTTTTAATGTCGTTGAAAAGTATCATTGCCTGCCTCAAAAATGGATTTTGAAACTAACCCTAAACGCTGCTCTCCCAAGAAGCTTTTTTCGGGGATGTTCTAATAAGAAAGATGGAGAACCACAAACAATTACACACAAAAAATTTACTTTCCATATTGTTTTTTATTTATACTCGAAATGCTTTACATATCATCTAAAATAAATGATCTTAACAGTCAAGTCCTGTCTCTACATCAGTGTGTTTGGAAAGAATTGTAACAGACAAAACAAAAGAGTTCACAGAAACAGAGTCATTCACACCATTCCAGTGATTCCCATATAAGGCAATTCCCATATTCGCAGCACTTCTGTGGAAAGAGATTGTCATGGCAATGGGGTGATGAACCACCAACCAGGTCAAATGCAGTCAAAGGGCAGGTGCACTGGTCAGCTTTGGCACGGACGCAAACTTGCCTCGACTTGATAAGATGCATGAAATGGTGACAGACTACGGCGACGTGCAGTTACGAGAACACAAAGGAATCCAGAGTTTTGACCGCAACCTCGCGATCATTAAAAACTCACACGGATGATATAAGGACTAACATACCTAACCCTAAAGGTTAAAGATCTGAGCTAGTTCTCTGGTTCACACCCTCGAAGGACCATCATTGCTAGAGAAGAAGAGGCTCTGCTACATGACTAAATATCCTCAAATCAGGACAAAAATATTTTACCAGTAAATGCAATGAAAACATCTTTAACTAGTTAACTCAAGACTTACATGCGACGTGAACATCCAGATGTTCTATTCTATAAAACACATATACAGATGCAGACCAGTTGACCACTATACAATTAAGTTAACAACCTGTTATTAGCCCACATATTAGTTCAGGAAAGACACCAAAATTACTACACTAAAAATTACAAAGAGCAAAACGTTAGCAAAATACTGTCATTTTATGCCAAAGCTTGTTCAGTTGTAAATGCAGAAGACATGCTGTTGTTACCTGGACAGAAACACGCTTTCGTTCTGTTATAAGAGCAACGTGAGCCAATGCGTGACGTAAAGTGCTGGAAGGAAGTGGAACTGGAAGGTGAGCATTGCATTTCTACGTGCTATATGGCTTGAGAGCTATTACTAACACAGTTGAATGGTTTTAACTTCTCAGGAATGAGGCTACATACAGAACAGTCCAATTTATACGGATGAGCTGTCAAGATGATTCAGTTCTGACCGGTCATACAAATAGTGGTGATCTGTATCAATTTAATATGATTTTTTAAACATTTTTTAGGTTTTTTAAAAGCTTGGAGTAATGCAAAAATTGCACAAAAGAATATAATTAGAAAAACTGGAATCGAAACACCATTGGAGCCTATTTATTTTCATTGTATGGACAAGAAATGGTGAGTAAATTATGACCGAATGTTCTTTTTTGGGTGAACTATTCATTTAATTTGGAACATTCTAATTAATTACAAAGTTTCTGCATGTTTTGTCCTTTCATAAAAGTATAAAAAAATTGGTGCAGAAAGTCCCGATGTGAAATGTAGTATTGCACTGCAAAAAATGTCTTGTTTTCTAATACAAATATCTAAACATTCTTAAATCTTGATGAGCAGATGGAAGATATGAAGACTTGTTTTCCGAAAAATGCAACAAAATTCATGCTTAAAACGGCAATGCTGAATTATGTTGATTTTTCTAACCCACTGGCAGATATTTGTTGGTAAATATCATAAACTCACATTATTTTGATCGATTTCCTATACAACAAGACATATAAGACGTAATTTTGCATCTTTGTATCTTTAAGAATCTATAAAGAATAATAGAGATCGGTTGGACGTTGTATTTTCGGACTTTAAAGTGTAATATATTTACAGTACATACAGAGACTTATTGTGTTCCATTTAAATTATTCCATACATTTTCCTTACTTGGCATCATATGATATAATCATCTTGGTTGGAGAGAGCTAAAAGTTGTGTGATTTCAAAATTTCGACATTATTTGAAAGGCAATATTTAACTTGAATTTAAGGCTCACAATGATTTCTCTATGAATCATAATCAGGTGTTTCCCCAATAATCACTACAGAGCCTGTGACAGTCAACGCTAACTCACAGTGGAAGTTTAAAAATGCGTATTTTTATTTATAAAATCAAATTTTAGCTAATCTATTCGCAAACCACCATTCTCGCCTTTCTCTACAGAAATACTATAAACTGCCTCCTACTGACGGAAGACGTTCTCTTAAGAAAAATCTCATTTCACCCTTGTCTTCTGGTTCATTATATGCAACCACTCCATGTGCGATGAGCCAGCTCAGCTGTCAGATCAGAAAGTGAATGGTTTTGGCTGTATCATGGCTGATTTTGATGATACACATGGAATGGGATGGATGGCTCAGATGATCATGTGGCGAAGTTTGCCGTTTAACTCCTTCTCTTTTTCAAGCAGTTCACTGCTGTGCTTTTTAAATGCCTCAAACTCCTAAAATGTGATATGTAAATACATTGATATGCCACTGAGATCAAAATGTCCAATATACATGCAGGTTTTCTTTTAACAGACCTTTTTCAACTCATTGCAGGTGTCCTCTGCCCTCTCTAAGGCGTCCTGTAGTTCCTTCACTCTTAATTCACTGTTCACGGCTGAGGCTTCCTTTTCAAACCTAATTAAAAACAAAATGGCAACAAATTATTTTATGGATAATGGTCACGTGTGAATGGAAACTCAAAGTAATACAGAAAGTCAGATATCCTGACCAGATCTATTTCGCATTGGTTTATGGCAAAGCAATAGTTATTCACCCTAATGCAATACAATATGTTATGTTCTTTCTACCTTTATACCTAAAGAAGACTGCCTTTATCATAATTTTATGGTACTTTCTTGAGTCTGACAGTGTTATTTCATCATGTACTTTCCTCAAATGAAAAAAGCATTCTGCCTAACATCAAATTGTATGCTTCATGGAAGGGGAAAGAAACAAATTACAGGGTGGGAATGACGTGGAATGGCAATGGCATGTGTTATCCATACAAAAAATCTAGTGTTTATGCATAAAACGTTTTTATGTGTTTTCAGATTCATACCTGTTTTCTGCATCTAGTCTGCAGTTGTCAGCTTCCTGCCTTTTCCGCTCCAGCTCCTGAATTTCAGCTTGCTTGTCCTTTACATTACAATGAAATTATTATAACTCCATCTGAAAAAATAATAATGTAACTGATAGCTAAAATATGATATCTAGGGTGACTATATATCCTCTTTTTCTCAGAAGTGTCCTGGCCAGGATGAAGGTAATAACTAAAAAAGTAGTTTGAACAATAGCATGCAGGCACTGTGCATAATCGACTAATTGTTGCATGTGAGAAGGTGGAATTTACACAGGATGGTCAAAGCATCTTATGCCATCAAAAATAATGGATATGTCTAGAAAAAATAAATTGTATGGCAGTGTTTTTCTACCTTTTTTGACCCAAGGTACATTTTTAAGACACACCAACAATCGAAACTATAAAAAAATGAAACTCTATAGCCTATACTAACAATATACAGCCATTCTTATCGAAGTGTCTTGAACAGGAATCAAATAAACACAAAGAAAACAGTCTTTTTTGATCTTTCATATTTCTACCTACTCAGTGTGAAACCTGGGCCTGTTTGGATGAACACAGAGCTGATATCCTGGCAGGAATTGAAGAAAGACACACACAAAGCTCTTCCTCAACAGCTCTTAGTCTCTCTCTGTTTTTAGTTTTTATAGCAGTCAGGGTTGAGAAGCTCAGCTCACACAGGTATGTCGTGGAAAATGGGAGCAATGTCAAAATAGCTTTGTTTGCCAGAATTATTAGTTTTCGAAAAATGATTTAGACCAATTAGGTGAAATTAAATAATTTCCCACGGCCCACTAGTGTACTGCGGCACAGTGGTTGAATAACACTGTTGTATGGTATAGTTACACTGCTTACCAGTATCATTTTCCCACGTTGCACTGAGAGATCAATGAGCTCATCCTTTTCCTTAATGAGTTTCTCCAGTTTCTCTTGAGTGCCTGTCTCCCTCATTGATTCTTTTTCCTGAGTTTGTCTTAGTTTGAGATCCAACTCTGTCAGAAAGAAATGTGTCAGGTGTTTAACAGTGTACCAGGACAACTACACTAATTTACTGAAAAATACTTGACCCTTTTTTTATCTAGTTGCAAAGCCTCAATTAAAGGTATTTTACCTTGATGTACTTATGCAACTAAAACTGAAATAAAGGAAATAATCACTATAATACTATCTCAGTAAAACTAAAATAATATGGAACCCAAGTTTGGAAATAGTAAGATTTGTAATATTTTTTCTAAAGATGTTTCTTATGTTTATCAAGGCTGCATTTATTTGATCAAAAATACAGAAAAAAAAAGAATATTGTGAAATATTTTTACCATTTAAAATAATTAGTTTCTATTTTAATATACTTTGAAATATAATTTATTTATATTAAAAATATTAAGCAGCAAAACAGTTTCCAGCAACAAAAACAAAAAAATCTCACCTTTTCTTCTTAAAATTAAAATATATTAGTACTTAAGAAGCCAGTTATTTTGCAATATTAAGGTGCACTATATATTTTTTTATTTTAATATTTGCATTTATTGTTGTTTTTCCACAATCCTAAATGAGAAACACCATTTTTAAATGTCATTTAACTACAGTTAACAAAGCTACAATCAAGTTTCTTATTTGAAGAATAGTTTATTATTCGTTGGTTTTGGTAGATATTGAATACATACCTGCACACATCTCTACAGCGTTCTTCAGCTGTTTTTGTGTGTCGCTCAGTTCGTTCTTCAAAGACGCCTCTTTGATCTGATGGAGGTTGATCAGTTCTTTCAGTTTAATCTGGAAACCCGTTGTTTTCTCTCTGTTGGGATCATAAAGTTATTGGCAAGTACTTACTGTACTTATTTTACTGAAGGACATCAAGTAAACTTTTTCAGTTCTGGAAATAAATTTACCATTTATTTTTTCCATATCTATTTGAAAAAAATCTATCAGTAATTGTTCTAATGAGTTCATGAAATACTTCTCTTCAGCATTATGAATTTTTATGTTAGTCCAGTTTTTACCAGAAATGTCAATTTTGACTGTTTTGTAAGTTGTGTTATCAAAAAAAGGTATCTCTCTCTCTATGGAGAATTTTTATTTCCAGAACAGACTGAAACTGAGAACCATTCCTTACTGATACTCTGTTTCTAGTATCTTATGTTGCTCTGCCAATTCCTTGAGCTCTTGGGTCAGTTTGAGGATGGTCTTCTCTTTTTCTTGCACTTCTTGGCTGAAAATCGCTTCATTTTCCTCCCTGAGTCTCTCGTTCTCTTTCTCCAGCTTTGCGTTCTGGCTCTTGTACTCGTTCTTGAAGTTGATCAGCTCTCGGTGGTTGGAGGCCAGGTGCATGAATCTCTGCTCCAGCAGTTCAGATTTCTTCCTCTCGTTCTCCAGCTCCAGCTGCACATTGGCTCTCAGGTTCTCCAGCTCTGCGTTGATCTTCTCTAGAGCCTGGCAGCGCAGAAGCATCTCGTCTGCTCTCTGTTTCAGGATGCAGATGAGAGTCGCTTGCTCGTCGATTCTTGATCGAAGAACGTCTGCCTCTGTCCTTTCTTCCTGGGAGAGACTTCTGAGCTTTTCCAGGGCTTGGTGCACATCGTCCATATCCTTACAGAAAAAGATTAAGATCTGGGTTTAAACCTGTGTTAATACGGTTTTATTTCAGTCGGTTGTTATATTTGAATATTTGTGTACTGACAAAGCTGTTGGCAGAATGAATCAAAATGGCCAAATACTGCAGATTAATCAGTCCATCACTCACTTATCATCAAAAGTGCTGTAATTAATAGTGCAAATGTAATTAACTTGAAAGTCAAGGAGGTTTAAACTGGAAAAAAAAAAACTTTTGTCTTAAAGTTTTAAATTACAATCTTATTTCTTGATCCTCTGAACAAAAACTACAATATCATTATATTGTAAAACTATGATGAACAAACTGTAATGGGCAAGTAATTTAGTGTTAAAAAATAGTATACATAATGTATGTAATGTTTCAAATGTTGTACCTTTAAAAGAAGCCTAGAGAGATATGCCATAAAACGGTATTTATTCATAACTTTAGTTTATATTAAAGTATGCACACTACTTTTATATTAACTTGTCTGTTTTTACAGAGCACAAACCAGTTGTACAATTACAGAAGTGGCTGCAGTTTTTTTCCCATGGACGTATTTTCAAGTACAATCAGGCAAAAAGGGAAAATGGGGCTTTGGCACCACCTTTCTGCCACTCCAGCAGAAAATGGGACTGTACCATTTCAGTCAGTAGGGAGGCTCAAATTCAGCTGTTCACATCATTTTGTTATAGTACTGTTGATTCCTTTGTTTATTAGTTTAGTTATGGATACAAACTGTATGTTAATTTTAAAATTATGTATATTATTCAGAGGTTTTCTCTTTCATTATAACTTTTCTGCTGTTTAATACCGTATATGCATTTGGTGGAGTCTAGGTCTATTTCTTGTTTGTATAATCTATGTTTGGAAGAGATTTCTCTCTCTTTAATTATATTCTTTGACAGGTGTGGGTGCTTCTCTTAATATATTTGAGAGACATTATGATTCATTTGTTTGTTTGATTTTTGCAAGTTTTCATGGAATTTCCTATTTCTGTATAATTGTTTGATAATTTATTTATTTGCAAACCTTTTGATAGGTTTTTTGTTTCTTTTCTTTTCTTTTTTTTAATAAAATTTTAAATTACCTGTAATCTGTTTTTTCTAACTAGTGTATTTGTTGGGGCAAGTTGTCACATTTGAAATACGCAGGTGTTATTAATATTACTGTATACTGCGTAATTATGTCTAAGCAAAATTTCTTTTTATTATTTTTATAAGTCACACTTGGCATTTGCTTGCATTATGCTATTTATGCCCACTGTGACAACTTACCCCATTCAGTGTGACGCCACTCAGACATGTTATATGACAAAAAAGTAGATTGTTATATAAACTGTATTGTTTACTTTTATTTTCTTAAGCAGTTTCGTTGGAGATGTTAAAGGCGTGTGTCAACGAAAATGAATTGGGAGAAGTAACATTATTTTTAATTTTTAAATTCCATAAAAATAGTAGCCTGAAATAGGGTTAAAAATATGTGACAACATGCCCCGGTGTTTACACTGCTGGAACATTATGGGTTATAAAGCTCACAAACTGTCTCACGTATTATAACGTTTTATTCAGTTATATAACACTTTTCATTCAATCTAAAATGAAGTAAATCCAAATCTATTTTTTTTTTTTTTTTTGTAATTTAGTATTTTAGTAATGCGCCACTAGTTGCTTTGTTATTGTTTGGGCGAATTATGTGTTTCAAATCACGATTTATCACAGATACAAAATCAAAACAGTCGGTGGTTGATGGATCCTGACAGGTAAACAGAGATGATGCGTTATCAGTTGCAGAAATGGGCGTAAACAGTTTTGTATGAACATCACGTACCTGTTTAGTGTCTTTAATCATCGTTTTGAGGTCTATTGGGATTTTCTGAGGAGATGTCATGCCGAATCTTTCAACTGCGTGTTTTTGCAGAAAAGCGAAGCAAGGTTTCTTCACAAAGGCGCCTCGACCGCAGTGAGCTGCAGTGATCCTATGGCTTGTGGCTATTCAAAGTTTCCCCGGTTGCCCCTAGCAACAGCGAATCCTGTCGCGATTATTTCGCGTTTTTCCCTTTCGACAGACTGCATTTAAGAATGTCGTTCAGCATTCTAAAACTCGACTCACGTTTATAGCACGCTCTGTTGATCTAGACACGCATGTTTTGTGTTTTCCCCTCAGGTTAAGCAGATTGGGCTGAAAATGCAGATGTAGTGCTCGAGTTCTACCACTAGATGTCGCCACGACTCCTCTTTGGTTTCGAAAGGCGCAACATTTGTATTACACATCTGCATTAGGTTGATCAGAGTAAAGAACGGAGAATTGATTTGTTTAACATTAAGCTGCCTATAACATACAGCTATAGCTCTGTTAAAAAAAAAAAAAAACAACAACTGACTGTTTAGAGTAAAAATCAGTCAAAATCTGGTTTAAATTGTTTTTTGTTTGTTTTTTCAGTGGGAGCTTTTTACTTATAAATTGAGAATCACATCACATGTTTATGGACATAAAAGGCTCACTTTCAGCACACATCAAAACTGTAGTGTAATGGCCCAAAAGGTTCACTTATTAGCTAAGCATGAGATCTTTGACTTGCCTGAGTGACTCCATATAGAAACTCACTGACCTTAAGTAACGCATTTAAAACCGTGCTCTGCATTATCTGAATCTTGGAAGACTTGAACTTGTGCTCAGTCTTGAGAATCAGACACAGTTGTGAGTTATTATCAATAATAATTTTAAATAATACTAATGCTAATTGCAAAAATATTGACTCGAGTGACACACTTGGAAGCTTCATATGGTTTCACAACAGACTCTACAGAAAGAGTACAGTTGTCATTCTTGTAATACATAATAAGTTAACCTGATGCAATAAATTAATTTTAAGCAAATTAATTTGTTAAAAAGAGTGGTTGACCATGTTTTTTATGTTGTTGCTAAAAGTGGCTGGTAGATGCATTTTGAAACATAGTAGTAGTAATCTAACTGCTTTAAGCTGGTCCTTAACTGGTCAAAGCTGGTTATTAGGTGGTTGATCACCAGTCTGACCGCCTTACTTTGCTAACACAGTATTTCTTAAGATTGAGTATGTGAGTATTGACAAGGCTGTCATTAGATTAGAAAATCACACAGGCTGAATGACCCGTATATTAATTGTTCAATCAAGTTTAAAGTAGAAGATTTAATTGGCTTGCCTAAACATGAAGGTGATAAGTTGGTTTTGATGTTGTTAAAACATATGATGAACATTTTAATAGTGCTTACTTTTTTTTCCCCCTCAAATTTGGAAGAATAAAACAGATTATTGGACTACATTTTACATGATATTATTTCAGTAGGCTTCAGAAAAGCAATGTGTGTAGATTAAATCCTTCACCCTTATATATGTGTGTGTGTGTGTGTTTACATATAAGACATTACCAGAAGTGGTCATTTTACCTAGTGTAGATTCCAAAATCTAGCCCGCCATTTCAAATATACTAACAACTTAGTAAGAAAATTCCCCCTGAACAATTTCTCGGCCTTCTTTCTGTTGAGTCAGCAACATGCAAATCAGCAACAGGTGTCTCAGTAACTAAAATGCATTTAGAATTATAATAATAATGATTCAATTATTATTTATTGTATTATTATTACTATCAATACAGCTATAATACCAGTGATTTGTAAATATTTCACATGCTGTGACTGTTGCACCATGCACACATTATGCATTAGGCTAGTCAATGAGCTCAACAGGTTCCTGGGAGCCAGTTAAGGATTTGATCCTGTGGGTCGACCCGAGGGGGGAGCGTCATGTGCACGCCCTTTTTCATCAGCCCAGGACAAGTGAGTAAGAGGCACTTCACTGCATCTCAGTCCCAAGAGCTCCATCTGGCCGGCTTCATGAGGGGCTGGACACACCAGCCGGGACCGTGCGTCACAATGCACCTCCAACTTCTCCTCATTATAACTTTATGCGTGCTTCATTGCGATTGTCAAGGTACGTTGCGACTTTTATTCTTAAATTGTTTTATATCATATTTGTTTGAAATACGGTCCCCTTTAGTGCATATAAAAGACTTTTGTATAACAACAGACAAGTAACCCTGCACAATATCACAATTATAATGGTTTAATTGACCTACATAACTGAGAAAAATGCAATTAGATTCTCCGGGTTTGTTACAAATAGCGTTAAACAAAATAAACAAACGCTGATTTATTCGTGCGAATAACGGTGCGCGCGTTGTTACTCATGCATGCTAGAATGAACGGATGTTCGCTCAAAATAAAACTGGACCGTGAAAGTAAAACAGAACGAGTGTGCATGTGTTTAAAAATAAATAGTTACGCGGTTAAATATTATACACAATGTTGCTGCGGCACACAAAGCCTCCCTCAGACAGATTTGAGGTTCTCGGAGAACTTTTGCATGGGCTTTGGCGTTGCTAGGTAACAGAGACGAGCATGTGACTCGAAGACAATCTCTAGCAGACCCCAAGCTGCTGGTACAAAGCAAACTCAACACGTTTCTGAGCTCGGGCCTGTTTCTAAAAGACTTAACCAGTCTGCTGTGAAAGGGAGGTAGAGTTTGAGACGCGCGTTTTGCCGCGTTGCGGTCGGTTAGTCAGTTGACAGCAACAGGTTGCTCTGTGTGGTTGCATGGCTAGAGCTTCTCGAAATGTAATCTGCTTTCTTTTTGCCCAACCCTTAGTATGTAAGCTTCTTATGTGAATCAAGCAACTAATTACACTGCAGCTGCCGCTCAAGACGACGACCATTGCTGCTCAAGCAACACTGTTAACCTAGTGAAAATGAGCGGTGGTCGTCTTTAGTGAGATTAAATCATGGCAGGGAGAGTTGGGGTGGTTGCATTAAACAAAAGCAAATTAAATACAGTTTACTGACCATTGAGGCGTCAAAAGTACATCTTCTCGCGTAGTCTTTTGGGATTTCGTGCTGCTATGTTTGCATCAGGTTTAAGTTTGTGGCCGTAGCCTTGATTGATCTCCTCAGAAATGCGAGCCAGGAATGAGTTCCTGTAATCCAGCTTTATTCAGCATGTGTTTTCGGAGGAAATGACCAAAAGGGTCTTGATGAAGGGGGGACAGGTTACTTTCTCTAATCCGCTGAGCTTCGCTTCCTGTTGGTTCCTCAAGCTCTCAGTTTCAGGCCTGAGGGTCAAAGGTCTTCGAAGGAAGTTACCTTGTTTAGCATGCATTTTAATTTAAACTTGAGCTTTAAAAAAAAACCCTGAGTTGGCACAATCTAAACATTCTTGACACTTTGTTTCAAGATGTTTATTAACCAACTTGTGAAACTGTCTTATATAAATTAATATTTACATCCAGTAGTGTGTAACTCATTGCCTGCTAAAGTGATGATTTTGCTGATTTATAACTTGTTTTTTTTCATTAGTCATGTATTAGCCTTCTTTGGATTGTAATAATTAAAAGGACACTTTCACTCAGTGTCACACTCACCAGCATTCTTTTTTTTAATTATGCACAGCCGTGGGTGCAGACAATACCGTGAAGATCAGCGAACAATGATATCTCATTCAGTAGGTTCAATCAGATGTGGATCAGTGAGGGGCCTCATGATCTGTAACAGGATTTCCATGCACGAAATCAAGAGAGGAAATCAGTTTGATGCTGGATCCTGGCTGTTAGCAAGCTTTAAAGTTCATAACTTAAACACTTTTGAATCAGACTCCTTTAAAACAGTGAGCATCTATGGACAGCCATTTCCACCACAGGAGTTTTTTTACATTTTGCAATTGTTTTTTTTTTTCTGCCGTGGATTAAAAAAGTTAGAATGGAATTCTAGAATCAAATACCCATTTACTGTATATCTCACAATTCTGGGTTTATCTCACAGTTCTGATTTTGTTTCATTAGAACTGCAAAAAAGAGTCAGAATGGCAAGATACAAACTCAGAATTGTAGGATAAAAAGATGCATCCCGTGGTGGAAATGATTTTTCATAATCATATCATTCCTTGCCTCCATAGAGAAATCAAAGTGATCCTTTTTATCAATAATGCCTTTAATCTCTTTCAAACTATTTATATGTTCTATATATTTATGCATATACAATGAACTTTACATATTTATGCTGTTACAAAAATATAAACAACATATTCACGACAATATATTAAGTTGGATCCAACTTTAACACACATACTATATATACTATATATATATATATATATATATATATATATATATATATACATAACAAAAATTTATTTTGTCTCAAGATGCATCTATATTATGACAAAATTAGTTAAGTACATCCAACTTTACATACAGTGCACTTGCACAAATCAATATATAGCCCAACTCAATAATTCATTGCCACAAAATTGAAACTATATACAGTATACGTCCAGCAAACAATTTAAAGTTGTCTATAAAGTGCATCCATTTTTATCCAAAGCAAACTTAAATACTTAAAAAACTTAAATTATTAAAAATTAATAATTAATTGTTTATATTGTCTCAAAATCGAACTATATTTTTGTCCAGCTTTAATCTTCTACGAAATGAGACTTTGACACATATCTGAAATATCTTAAAGCTTAGAAAACAATATATGGCTTATAACTCTTTATTCAAGAATACTTTGAAATCCTTATGGAGCAAATGAATATAAAAACAACTTGAAGAACCAAGGCTGCTTATAAAGTGGGCAGTAACTGTTGCCGTCTTAAAACAGTTTTAGTTTTGCTAGAGAATGACGTCGAGCAACTCAAAAGTGAACACAAAGGTCACTAGACTCCAAAGATTCTTCTTGTCTTAAGTATCTTTTTAAAGTTTACAGCTATGAGTGAGAAATGTGCCTGCCAAGTAGCATGACTTTCATTGTTTATTGTTCTAGAAGGTATTGCACGTCTGCTTGATGCGTGTCTGGTGTTCATTCCCCTGTGTAGGTTATTATACAAATGTGTGAACGAGCTAAACAAACAGTAATGACGTCTGCCTTTCGAACAGTGAGAAAATACAGAAAATCCCATTTTTCCTGTTCTGCACGTGCTCCTTAAACCCCACACATGCTTCTGGGCCTTTCCGGTAGAAGTCCTTGAGCAACAGGGCTGCAGTATTAGAAACAGGATCAGAAGTTAACACAGTTGGCACTAATGAAGACTTCTAATCCTCTCAGAGTAAACAGCACCCTCGCTGGACGTATTAGTCACTGCCGCGATGCCATCTGAAAGCTGAGAGGCCTGTGTGTGATGGTGTTCACGTTTGACCACTGAGGAAGTGTGTGCTGTAAATCATTGTACCTTAAAAGTGAACAAAATGAGCAACCTGTGGTCATTTACTGTCCTTCATGTAAAAAAATCTCTTGGTGAACACAAAAGATGTCTCATTGCTTTTATTGTTAGTTAATATGAAAGTCAACAGCCCACTGACTTTTACATTTTGCTTAATTTTTTTTACGTTTTTTACGTCTTTTATGTTTTAAGAACATGAAGGTGAGTAAACGATGATGTAGTTTATTTATTTATTTTTTCCCTTTGAATGGATTATAATGTCTGCGTAACACTGAGTACATTTTTAGTTATTTTTAGGCGTTCGTTAATAATTTAAAACCGAACTAAATTCAGTGCTATTTTAATGTCATTAAAATACTGATATAGTTTTTGCTAATATTTAGAATTTGGTTTATTTTAATGTTTTCTCTTAATATTTTCTCTACTTTGAAAGTTTTAGTCATTTTTTTGTTCTTTATTATATTTTTAAACATGTCTGTATAGCTTTTATTAAGTTTTAATACATAGTTTTAGTTATTTCATTACTACTGATGAGAAATGTTGTCTTGGCACATGGCCTTTTTAATATTTAATTGTAATTTATTT
>JAUMHP010000057.1:18710775-18726658 GCA_032361065.1 Enteromius trimaculatus
TATCTATCTATCTATCTATCTATCTATCTATCTATCTATCTATCTATCTATCTATCTATCTATCTATCTATCATTGTATCATTCTAAATCTGTAGTATCTGTATATCTCTCTACACTGAGATGTGGCTGACTTTTAGAAAGCAGTCTAAATTAAACCCACTGATAAAAATGTTCATTTTGCCGTTCGTTGATGTGTGTCGCTAAACATTAGTCTCGTTGTCCTCTTCTTTGATGATGGATAGTCACGTCTGGTATCTGTGAAATGAAGGTCACTACAGCCTCAGTGTAGTTCGTCAGTTCGGTGCTGAAAGATAAAAAGGCAGAAGTCAGAGTTCATGGCCTGGTATTTCACAGAGATGGCCTGATTACGTTAATGAAGTTTGCTGGTCCAGGTTATGTGTACTTCACCGACTGGAGGCTGGGTGGAATCGTGAGGGTCCGTAAAACAGATGGAGGGGAGATGATGATCATACGACGAGGGATCAGCCACATCATGCATGTCAAATCCTTCAACACCGACTCGCAGATTGGTGAGACACGCTTTCTATCGGTTCTTTTACTTCACTCATTTTTGCATTGAATGTAATGCCTCCACAAAGGTTTGTAAAGGTCGTTTAATACAGCAAATGAATCAAATATAAACTTTTTTTTTTTTTTTACTCTCAACAGGAACTAACTTCTGCAACAGGCAAACAAACCCAAACGGAGACTGCAGTCATTTCTGTTTCCCAGCGCCGTACTCCCAGCGAGTCTGCGGCTGTCCGTATGGAATGAAACTGGAAGCCAATCAGCAGACGTGTGTGGACGATCCATCCAACGAGCCGCCGACTCTCCAGTGTGGCTCTAACTCTTTCTCGTGTACTAATGGGAAATGTGTCCCTCAGAGCTACCAATGTGATGGTGTCGATGACTGCCACGACAACAGCGATGAGGCAAACTGCGGCACTAATAGTAATGTTTTACTCTATATTTCATGCAAATATTTATGATGATAGGGTAGTAATGAGCATTCACACAGACATTATTTTCATTATTGGGGGTCACTTTTTTAAAACTCTATACACAGTTACACTTATCAGCTTAGCAAAATCTCTTCATGGAGCATGATCTTTACTTAATATCCTAATGATTTTTGGCATAAAAGACAAATCGATAGTTTTTTTGACAGTGTGTTTTTGGCTCTTGCTAGAATAGTCCAGTGTTTTGTAGTCCAGGGTCACATATCATGTCATGTATGCTCAGAGAGTCAAAACCCATAATCATGATGTTGCTAGTGCCATGCTCTACTTGAGTTAAAAAAAATGCAAGCATTTCAAAGGGATTTTTTATATTTTACTTTCGTAATTTTAAAAAGTCTTTTTCCACTTACTATGAAAATAAGCATGTCCATTTTTTCCTCACTCTGCTGGATCGCAGATAACACATGCTCGTCCATTGCCTTCACCTGTGCCAATCAGGGCTGTGTGCCCAGAAGCTGGCACTGCGATGGACACAATGACTGTTTTGATGGCAGTGATGAGAGAGACTGTCCCACCCAGACCCCTGGCACTTGCCAGGCTGACCAGTTCAGCTGTGCCAACCATCACTGTATCCCCCGCACATGGCTCTGTGACACCGACAACGACTGTGGAGATGGATCCGACGAGAACAACTGTGGTGAGACATACGGATATTATAGTTACAGTACCGAAAACCAAAACCATTAAAAACATTTTCGATCCCCCAAAAAATTATTTCATTTCAGCTACAACATTTTTCATTGTCTTTTTGTTTGTAACAATAAATAAAAGCTTTATTTAAATTAAACATTTTTTAAAACTAAATTACCTACAGCACCTAATTAAAGTGATTATAAATTGTAATATAATTCAAAATATTAATAATAACTATAATAGTATATCAATGTTACTTTAAATTTTAATTAAATCAGTGAAATCAACGGAAATAACACATTGGGCACTGATGATCGAAGAGGCTATAAACACACTGTGAATATTCAACGATATAAATTACATAAAAAATACAGAATACAACAGACGGCTTTGATTTTAAATTCTGAGATGCATTTTTGAAGGATTTGTAACTACAGTACTGTAAATATGTCTTATCAAATTCTAAACTCTGTGCTTTTCATATTCCACTGTATATTCTTGTTAGAACTTTCCTTTATCGTAAGGTATTTTAGGAATGAAACATCTGAATGAAACGTAATTGAGAATCACATTAAGTCTTGGGCTTTAAAAGAGCAACTTCTGCACAATGAACTTTTCTTATGGTGTCTCTTCTTCTAGATTCGATTGGCACATGCCATCCTGGTCAGTTCCAGTGTCCAGACCACCGCTGCATTGACCCCAATTATGTGTGTGATGGAGACAGAGATTGCGCAGACGGAGCGGATGAACAGGGCTGTGGTAAGACTTCATTACATGCAGGACCAAACTTTTTTATTGCAATTTATTAAAATAATTTGTATTGTTTATAAAAATGGTTTATATTACAAAAGTGTTAAATGCCATTTAAATTCTTCACACTAATATTTCAACATAAACCAGACATACCCACTAATAACTGTGCAAACATAGACTAATACATAGAATCACAGAACACAGATCAAACAGATTTTAAGTTGTTGACTTGTTTTTCCTGATCTGAGTGATTCTTGTTCTTCTGATCATCAGTGTACAACTGCACAGCGTATGAGTTTAAGTGTGCAAACGGACATCAGTGTGTCAATTCCTACTACAGATGTGATGGGGTGTTCGACTGTAACGATCGCTCGGATGAATCTGGTTGTCGTAAGTATAAAAATATCTTACAAATAATTCTATAATTAATAATAATTATTATATAATTTTTAAAAAATCCATTATTTTGGAGGGAGAATCTTATTAAACAATAAAACATCGTTATAGTTGTTTGTTAACCGTATAGCACATATACTATAGCAATAATTTATGAAAAAAAAAATGTTTTATGATCATTTATGCTAAAATACTGAGGATACAAAATGTTTTGCAATAAAGTAATTAAATGTAGGGAGAAATGTGCTTCAGTGTAATGAAAATGATAATAAAACATGCGTAAAGATGTTACAAAATATGATGTCCTGGCTTTACAGACAGTGCTTAGGTTAAGCCAGGATTGGGTAATAGTTCAGTTAGAACATTTAAGTAGTTTTTATAAACATGCTTTAGATAAAAGCTATACTGGTGAGACAAAACACAGGCACTGACATATTTTCAGATCAGTTAGCGCATGTTTCTTTTAGTTGAAACATCTCAGACTTAGATTTTAGACTGGGATAAGGCCTGAGTCTGTTTTAATTTAATCATTCTTCTTAAATTAAAATTCAATCTTCTTGATTCATCCTTTTATAAAATAGGCTTGTTTTCCAACTCCCCTAGAGTTAAATGAACATTTAAGACCGATTTTCTGTCTGTCTTAGTACACAATGTAACAACAAGAGTAGAGTTTTAAATAGGAAAAATATAGAAATTCATTGGTCATTTTTGAACGAGAGATACTAATGGTTTAATTATATTCAGTGGTGGGGCAGTTGTGATCTAATGGATAAGGAGTTGGACTTGTAACCCGAAGGTTGCAGGTTTGACTCCCAGGTCCAGCGGGAATTGTAGGTGGAGGGAGTGAATATCCAACGCTCTCTCCACCTTGAATATTACGACTGAGGTGAGACCTTTAAGCAAAGCACGGACCCCCAACTGCTCCTCTTGGCTGCCCACTGCTCCAGGTGTGTGTTCTCTGCTGTGTGTTTGCCTTTGGATGGGTTAAAGGCAGAGCACAAATTCCAGTATGGGCCACCATACTCAAAAATGGTAAAACACAACTGTTTAACCCTACAGGAGTTGGAAAATGAGTTTGTTTGTTTTTGTTTTTTTTTTCTCAAAAAGTGGCGTTCCCTTAAAGAATATTATATAGAACATTTATTACAAACATCTAGAAGCTTGTATCATGATGTATGTTAAATGAAGCTAACGCGACCTTCGACCCTTCCAGCCACGAGGCCGCCTGGCATGTGTCACCACGAGAGTGAGTTTCAGTGCCAGTCAGACGGCAGTTGTATTCCCTCGACCTGGGAATGTGATGGGCACCCAGACTGTGAAGATGGCTCAGACGAGCACCACGCCTGCCCGCCGCGCACGTGTCCCTCCTCGCAGTTCCGCTGTGATAATGGAAACTGTGTTTTCCGTGGCTGGATATGTGACGGTGATAACGACTGTCGGGACGGCAGTGATGAGCGAGATTGTCCCACTCCGCCGTTCCGCTGTCCCAGCTGGCAGTGGCAGTGCCCTGGACACAGTGTGTGTGTTAACCTCAGCAGGGTGTGTGACAACACGCCAGACTGCCCCAACAGCGCAGATGAATCCCCTCTCTGCAGTAAGTCATGACATATGTTTTTACTGAGATTTACAGTAGTATGTAAGACATGTACGGTACTGTTCAAAAGATTAGGGCAGCATTATTATTTAGTGTTAGGGATGCACAATATTATCAGACAGATATTGGAATCAGCCGCTAACGGTTATAAATGTACATATATCAGCATTGGCCTGAAAAATGATGTGTTGTGTCAATAAGAGTAGCCTCTAAGAAGCTATTGATATATATTTACAGTTATTTTCAAAGCTTCAGTGCACTGTAAAAAAGTATGTCACTACTGTTTATTTAATTCAGACAAATTAGTTCTTGTTAAAAACTAACCAAAAGTCTAAAATAATTTGCTTGTAATTTCCACACAGGAGAGACTTGGTTTTGTTTTGAAACTAAAGGGAATATATCGTCATCTGTTATAAGCCAGTATGAGTTGAAAAATATTGGATATCGGCAAAAGTCCAATATTATGTATCCCAATTTAATGGTACATTTATTTGATCAAAAATACACTAAAAACAGTAAAATTGCTTAAAATTTAAGTTTTTCTGTTTTCTATTTAAATATATATTTTAAAATGTAATTTATTCTTGTTATGCAAAGCAAATTTTAGCACCATTACTCCAGTATCACATGGTTCTTCAGAAATCATCACATGATGATTTGCTTCTCAATAAACATTTATTATTATTATTATTAATTATTAATAAGTTATAAAAAAAACAATTGTGCTGCTTAATATTTTTGTAGAAACCATTTTTAAATTAATAGAACGTAATTTATTTGGTATTGAAATCTTTGGTAATATTATTAATGTCTTTACTGTCACCTTTAATAAATTAAATGTATTCTTGTTGAATAAAGTGTACATTTCTTAGAATTTCTTTAAATATATCATATATTAGTATATAAACTGTATAAGATATAGCATACAGTACGATATATTGACTAGTTTTTGTTAAGATTAGAAGTTGATGATAGTCTTTAGCTAATAGGTCTCTAATAAACATCTCTGCTTTGTTCTAAATCCTAATGAGCTGCGTACAGGCAGACAATCTTTAAAGGAGAGTTCACCCAAAAAATCTAAATACTGTCATCATTTACTCACCCTTAAGTTGTTTCTTTCTTCTGCTGAACGTAAAAGAAAATATTTTGAAGAATGCAGGTTTTCTATCAGTTTCTGGTCTTCAGTAGCTAGTATTTTTTCCATACCAGAGAAGTCATTGGGGTCCAGCTGTTGTTTTCGTTCATATTCATGTTACAAATGCTGTTGTTAGAGATTAACTTGTCTAGAAATCTTTAATATTTCCTTTGACATTGTGTTCAGTCAGTTGATTCAAATACATGAAGTATCTCAGTATATCATCTGTGTTATAAATCCCATGTATCAAATCATGCATGTATTTAGCTAATCTGGAAATTAACATTGAAATGATCTGTGATTTTCCTTCCATGTTGCTTTCCCTTCTCACAGATGAGCCCTTACCAGGTAGGCTAAGTCCCTAATCACCCACAATCCTCTGCATGAAGCACTAATCTATCCAAGTATCTGTCTGGCTGTACTCACTAACCGTCCAGTTATGATCAGAGTGTCTAAATATGGAGAGATTGCGTGTGTTTAGCGTTATAGATGTAGTGTGTAGTACTGTTTTTGAAATATGTTACATGTGTTAGTCCATAGAAATGAATAAGTAGCTTAGATTTCAACAGTAAACATTAGGGCTGGGCACTATATATATATGGAAAATTCACAATATATTTGCAGTTATTTTAAAAATTAAGCAATATACTCTCAGTCTTTTTAATGTATTTAGTTTTATTTTGCAACTCTTATTGAAACCTAAGTAGCAAAAATGACATTAGAATTGGTAAGTTTGATTCCTTTTCCAACAGGCAAACCAATTTGATGATTCGTTTCCTCCATCAATAATGTTTACAAAACTGTCCATGTGACTTGTTTTTGCTTAAATATAAAAAAGATAGCTATTGCTACAGTATCTGTTTATATGTATTGTTTTTGGTGCATATACATGAAATAATTCAATATTATTTTTCCTTTAATTTTTTATTCAGTGAAAAACTATAAAACATGCCTTCATTTTTTTTTTTTTTTTTTTTTTTTTTTACTGCATTTCACTTCTTGCATTAATTTAATTGCCATGTAGATAAAATATATGTAGATAAATATTGCTGATTTGTTTTTCTGTGTATAGGTTTTTGGTGCCTATACATGAAAATAATGAAATATTTTGGTTCATTAGTGAAAATCTGTGTGGATATCTTGTGGTTATTGCTAACTATAATTTTTTACTGTAGTAGTTTTTGCATCTTGTCTGTCACATTAATGATATGCTATTATAGTTTTTAATAATAATTTGAATAATTTTAATTTGATATTTTATGCTTTTAATTTAGAATTTTAATTTATAAATTTTATATATATATATATATTTTTTTTTTTTTTACGTTTGATTATTTTAGTACATCAAGATAAATGAAAATTAGCTACTAGCTGAAATAAAATATGTTAAAACAGGTATGTTTTTTTCCCCCTTCTTCTTTTTTCTCTTCTTTATTTAAAATAAATAAAATTATTTCAGTTATTTTCATGGTTTAAGTTAATAATAAAACTGTTATTGTTTAAAATATATTAAACTGACACAAAAATGGTTCATCTAAATGAAAACAAAACACCTTTTAGGCAATTGTAACCTATACAAATATTGCCCAGTCCTAATACCCCTCCTGTTTAATGGTTGTACTAAGCATGTTAACAGAATACCATGCATGCTTTTTCTTTCCACCATCATTCATTTAAATATTTGTGCTTTCTCACAGATCAGGAGAGCTGCTCTGATAACAACGCGGGCTGCACTCACGGATGCATCCAGGGCCCGTTTGGAGCCCAGTGCACATGTCCTATGGGCTTCCAGCTGAGTAACGACTCAAAGACTTGTGAGGACATTGACGAATGCCATCCCCCGGGCCTCTGCAGTCAGCACTGCTTCAATGAGAGAGGCTCCTTCCGCTGTCACTGTCAGGACGGATACACTCTAGAAGCAGACGCACGCACCTGCAAGGCCTCAGGTTTGTGCATCTCCACTGAGCTTTGTGATCTCTGACAGTGCTAAGACAGATATTAGCGAAGCAGAGGCCAACTGGATCTGCTCAGCTGGGTCTGGTGAAGCCTCTCGGATTACCACAGATAAGATGAATAACATATATGTCAGTCACAAACTTTCTTATGGGGGTAATTAGATGATAATCACCAAACAAAGGGTTGTTTATGAGCTCTGCTTCTGACAAGAGCCCATTCCCTCCAAATAACCTGGTGAAAAATGCTGTCATCTGATATACCTCGTCTTCTTTCTGAATGATGCTTTTCAGCGGAACTCCTTTTTTTATATTTTTATTTGGCCATGTCAGATATGTCTTGCATAGTTTTATAACTGAGAGCTGATGTGTGTTTGGATTCATTTCTAGTCCTGTCAAGGTTATTTGATATATTTTGAGATAACAGTATACTTTAAATTATAATCATATATTATATTGCAAAAATATGAAGCACAAAACACTGACTGCCAGTCAAAAGTCGGACACACTTAAATGAATTATGTTTCTCATTGAGAAAGATCTAAATAATTATGCTTGAAGATTATTTACAGTTTTTTAAATGTTTTTAATTATTGATTTAACTTAACTTAAATCGATTGAACTAATTTAAAATGGGATTGCTTTATATTAAAAATATTTTATAAAAAAGAGTTTGATTTAATTTAAGTTAATAATAAGTTTTTGGTCAATATGATTTTTTTTTAAGAAATTACAAATTTTATTTAGCAAGCATACATTAAATTGACCAGAAGTAACAGTCAAGGTTCAAAATTTATATTTATTTATTTATTTAATTTTTTTTTTCTCCCCAAATAAATTCTATTCTTGTGAATTCTGTTTATGGGCACCAAATCAGCATATTAGAATGATTTCTGAAACACCATGTGACATTGGTATTTTTTAATCACAGGAATAAATAAAATGTAAAATATATTTAAATAAAAGGGCTACATATAAAACGTATGTAACCCCAGTTCCTGTAAGAAACGAGACACTGCATCGAAATGGTATGGGAATGCCTCCAGTGTGACCACACTTTGAATCTGCTGTGCAATCCGTCCAATGGAAGGGCGTGATGTCATAGGCAGGTGACGTCAGAGACTAGAAAGCTTAAAAGCATGTGCGGAGAAAACAACGGCAGCCTCAAAGATGAAGCAAGCCCCGGCCAGGGATGCAGGGGGTGTGGCAAGAGACGCAGTGTCATGTTCCTTACAGGAATTAGGGTTACATACGTAACCCCGAGACGTTTCTATTCAGGAACTCGAACTGCATCGAAACGCTATGGGAATAAGATACCCACATCCCCAGTCCCAAAAGTCCCTTCCTAGTGTGAAAGCAGCACAACTAAGGCAAAAGGACCACCGAGCCTGGAGTAGCCCGGAGGTCTAGACCATAAAATCAGACAAACCTTCCCGCTGCTTTGCAGATGTCCAGAACTAAGACACCCTAACCCAGGTTTTGACTGAACGAGAAGGGAGAGGCGGTAAATACGGACGACACAATTTGCGCGTCTCTGCTCAAAAACTGTTCTGGATGTTTATGTTAATTTAATTCTGTTTTACTGTTGTATTTGCACTTTTTTTTATAAACTGCTATTTGTTGCTAATAAAAGTTGTTAATATTATTTTATTATTAATAATATTATTTTGTTATTGTTTCAGTATTGGTGTTTGGTATTCAGTTTCTGGTTTAGGCACAAGCCAATAGTTTGGTGATGCTGTCTGAGTCTTACGTCATAATTTTTTTATTATTTACGGTAATACTGTAAAATAGGGAGGAGGCTTGACGAAATCAAAATTTGGATACAGCCTAGGCCTATCCCCTACCCTCATGAGCCAAATCCCATGTTGGGACTCGGGACCGTACCGGAGGCCTCAGCCTAAGTGCACCACGGTGGAAACGTACCACTAGCGAGTCTCTACCCACTGAGCACCCACCAATAAGGGAGTGGAAGGCCAAAATCGCCGCCACATACACCTTGATGGCCCCTTTGTTCAAGAGAGTAGTCACTTCCTTTTCCAGAGCCTGCTCGGGACCCACCAAGGTTGGGAAGAATTCCGCTGTAACGAGGCGACAGATACCTGAATTGAATACAGTATCCGCCCCTCACAATACTCAGGACCCATTGAGATATATTTGGTAGACTGATCCACACTGCCAAATATTCTACTAAGGGAACCAGTCTCTCGAGACTGGTCTCTGGTGGAAAGAGCAGCGGCTGTCCGAACCCACATCCACCTGATCCGCTTGCTGAGCTTCCTCAGCAGGTAAGCCTGGTATGCCTGTAACACCGCTAGGGTGTGCAGACAAGCACCAGCCTGAGCCGCTGAGGCGTACCCCTTGCCCACTAATGCTGAGGTCACTCGCAGCGGCTTAGAGGGCACGGTCGGAGCCCTCAATGCTGATGCCTCCGCGGGCATCGCCTTATAGAACCGCTCCACCAGTCC
The DNA here is from genome assembly GCA_032361065.1 of Enteromius trimaculatus. Classification (NCBI taxonomy): domain Eukaryota; kingdom Metazoa; phylum Chordata; class Actinopteri; order Cypriniformes; family Cyprinidae; genus Enteromius; species Enteromius trimaculatus. Next base: position 18,720,726 of record JAUMHP010000057.1, read on the forward strand.
CGCCACATTACCATAGTCCACACTATCCACACTAACATCATCCAGTTCCTCGGAGGAGGATGACTGCTGTGTGGAAAGTTCTCCAAGGAGGAAGTAACCATTATTCGCGGTGCTTCCACATCCGTAGAGGCGCCGCTAGATATGATGGGTTGAAAAGAAGATAGGGGATCACTCGTCTCAATCCCTTCCATCAGATCTATCTGCTTGCCCCATGAGTGCAGGCACCACTCCGCCTCAGTGGCAGTGGGACCAGCAATGCGGGGCATGCTCACAAAGACTCTCTCCGTAAAGAGAGCCCTCCTAGAGCTGAGAGTGGCAAGGGAGAGCTGCGTGCAATGCGGGCAGTCCCCTCCCTCGAGAGCAGCTACCGCATGCTCTTCTCCCAAACACGCCACACAGAATTGATGCGAGTCCTGTGGCGTGAGGAAACGACCACATGGAGTCACACATCTAACAAAACTCTTGCTTCCACTCATTTTCTTTTTACAAACTTTCACAGAGAAATCACTGACCAGACACACAGAGAGCGTTTGCTAAATGAATGAGGCTGGCATTGATTTCTCCACACATTCTTTTAAGCTTCCTGGTCTGGCCCGTCCATTGGATGGATTGCACAGCAGATTCAGAGCGTGGTCATGCTGGAGTAATGGTATTTACAATTGTAGTAATATTTGACATTATTCTATTCTCTCTTTTTCAACCTGACAGGATCTCGAGAGGCCTTGCTCTTAGTGGCCAGTCGGAATCAAATTGTATCAGACGACATCCTCGCACAGCCAAATGCTATCCGATCTCTAGTTCGTGATGGTCGTAATATAGTGGCAGTGGATTTTGACTCTGTTACGGATCGTATTTACTGGTCTGACACCACCCAGGACAGAATATGGAGCGCTCACAAAAATGGGACTGACCGGACCGTGGTGAGTGTCACAAACGCCACTCCTGCACCTTAAAAGTCAACATAAACAGCATTTAACCCTAAAGTATAATTTATCTTCACGTTCAGATCTTTGACAGTGGAGTGACTGTTACTGAGAGTCTCGCCGTAGACTGGGTTGGCAGAAACCTATACTGGACGGACTATATTTTGGAGACAGTAGAAGTGTCCAAACTGGATGGGTCTCACAGAACGGTGCTGATTAGTGAAAATGTGACCAATCCACGAGGTCTGGTCGTAGACCCTAGAAACAAGTAAGATCTGTGACCATATAACATGAAAATGACATGAAAAATGACACGAAAACATTGAATGACTAGAAGTTGAAAACGAAATCCATTTTTATGTATTTCAGCACACACCTGATGTTTTGGACAGACTGGGGCAGAAATCCTCGTATCGAGAGAGCCAGCATGGATGGGAAATTAAGGACCACGATCATCAGCAACAAACTTTATTGGCCCAATGGCTTAACTATTGACTACCCCAACAACTTGCTTTACTTTGCAGACGCTTACTTAGATTTTATCGACTACTGCGATTATGATGGAAAGAACCGAAAACAAGTGTTGGCCAGTGATTTGGTGAGACCTTATTTACTCATTTATGTTTATGAATATGACACAGGTGATTGTGTGGCATATGCAAAATGGTGCTGGTGGGAGTTTTTCTCTTGTTCTCCAATATGACCTTTCGGAAATCAAGAAAAATTCAAAATATAAGAAGTCTTGTTTTCTGAAACATGTATCAGAATTTAGTTTTTGCAGTAAACAAACAAAAAAAAAAAACAAGCACAGCTAGAACTGCTTCTCTGAATTTCTAATTGGTCTAAAGATGCCATTTTTTCCTCTATGTACTTGTGATGCTTTTACATTTTGCTTAAATGCATGCAAAATAAACTAGTTTGTAATGTGATGTATCTGTATTTGCATACTTGCATGAATGTATTTCAAGTGTTTTTAAAAATATGAATGCTTTTTTCGTATTTACTCTGTTACACCTCTTGTTTCTCAATAAAAAGGTACTGCAACATCCCCACGCAATTACCATTTTTGAGGATTTTGTCTATTGGACCGACAGATACGTCAACCGCGTGATCCGGGCCAACAAGTGGCACGGACAGAACCAGACAGTGATGCTGTATAATCTGCCCCAGCCCATGGGTCTGGTGGCACTTCATCCTGCCCGACAGCCTACAGGTACAACACTGATCACATACCTGAATACAGCCAGGTCAACTAGCTGCTACCTCAGGAGAAAAGTGTTATTGTTAGGATTAAATACAGATAATTTGTCAACAGCAACAAATCATTTCTGGAAGTCACTATGATAAGAACAGGTTTGAAAAGTGCACACTTTAAGTATACTGTTTTAAAGTTGGTGTATACAGTTTGTTTATAATTTAGTTTTGTAGTATTTCAATACAAGAATAACATAATTTAGAATAACATGCACCAATAAATTGTAAATAATAAAACCAGAAACATGTTATAAAAAGAAAAACGACAATGCTGATTTTCTGAAGTTTTGTTGTGTTTTTTTTCTGCAGGTTATAACCCCTGTGACCCCCGTTCAAGTCCTTGCACTCACATCTGTCTCCTGTCAGCGATCGGCCCCAGGTTCTACTCCTGTGCCTGTCCGTCTGGATGGACCCTCGCTGCTGACCAGTTCACATGCGCTAGAGGTACGAGATACATCAGCTGAATGTTTGTGTCCAGTGAGGAAATCTAGAGAGCAGAGTTTAATGAGACTAAATAGACTAAATAGAGCTAAGGTAGGTCTAAAAACTCCCATCTAATTTTTTAGCATGCAAAGAAGTAAAATCATTATATAGGATGATTTGAGATGATTATGAAGTTGGAGCAGAAAAGGAGATGGGAGTTTTTAGACCTACCCTTACTGTCTGAACTGAAAAAAAAAAAAACTGTTCATATAGAGTTAGATGAGAGAAGTATTATTCTAGAAAATAACCAATGTTTTAGCTAGATAAGACCCTTCTTTCTCGGCTGAAATCATTTGAAGCTGCATTTTGGAAGTTCAAACTCGGGACCACCATAGAAGTCCATTATATGAAGAGAAATCCTGAAATGTATTCCTCAAAAAACATAATTTCTTTACGACTGAAAAAAGAAAGCCATCTTGGATGTACATTTTTGTTCTAGATGTGAAATACTCTTTCAAGTTTATTTTTTAGCTCAATTTTATTTCTTGTTTTAAGCATAGTCAATTATACACCAGCTTTACATAAAACCTAAAAATATTTCTGGTGAAAATTCATTAAGGAATTTTTAAATCTGCACTCAATCTGGCAGAATTATCAGCTTGAATGAGCCCTAAAACACAGAAATGAGCATTTGCACTTCCGTTTTTGTCCGTCCCAATTTCATTAGTTTTTTTGAATACGTTTTTGGTTAAATGCCTGGTACATGGTCTGTGGTTAAAACAAGCTTATGAAAATTTCACATTTTATTCTATACCATAAATTAAATCAGAAATACCCTTGTGCTTTTTTTAAGCTTTTATATACAGTATCTTGAATAAGTCAGTCGCTAACAAGTGGCTAAATGGGGTTATTAGGGGCATTAAATAGCTTCACATCAAATATTCTAAACCACTTATTAATTTTTTGTTGAACATTTGCCCAAAGCCAGTAGAAACATCCTATTGGGTTTTTGTTGAGGGAAAGACGTTGATGCTTGCCATTGTATCCAGGGTTCGAAATTAACTTTTTTGATCACCAATCAGACAATCCACTGTACAAATTTTTGCGTGGTGAAAATAAGAGATTATGAATGCCACTGAATGAAAAATTTATCATTTTATTTACAGTGCATGAAAAACGCACAGAAAAACACAAAGATTTTAACCTGGTAAACTCTGCAGACCCGCCGGTACATGCAAATTGTGCCTTGAGTTTTTAACCCTTTGCATGCACCAATAACCCCATAAGTGGTATGGGGAGACTTAGAGACTAGTAAGAATATGTAATTTCAAAAGGTTTCCTTTAAAATGATGCCAATCTTTTCTATATACACCTCTCCAAGTGGGTATGGGAAGCTTTTTAATTTTGGTAGGCAAAAACAGGCGGAATTCCCCAAAATAGCCCCTGTGCTTAAGCGGTACTGGTCCCCACCACGAAACTGTTAGTTTTATTTTTTTCTTTCATGTACTCACGGCAAATCTGACAAAACATTTTTACTATCAAACATGTCGACAAAAATGTCGTTGACGAACATTATGATGAAAATTATTCGTCAACGAAATTATTCGTCAACGAAATTATTCGTCAACGAAATTTTTATCAATACCAGCCAAAATTATTTTTAATCTGCATTTGGTGGGTGTTAATTTCGAACACTGATTGTATCTTAAAGGATACACAAGGATTGGACAAGACAAATGAATGCAAATAGTTTAACAGTTTATACCTGCTTGTGGCTGTTTTAATGAATAATGCATGTGTCTATGTCTTTAACCCTGGCCCCTGTCCATTTAATCTACTTCACAGTGAATGAATGAAGTGGTCTTCTGTTAAAATTGGATATAGATTTCAGGGGAATGAAAACTTGTCAACAGCAACCCATTTTCGATTTGCTTAGTAAGCTTCTTTGCAGAGGCAAACATTTACTATTATAAAAGGCCTTAGCTCAGCTGACGGTAACAGATGAAAGAGCGCAAGAGGCCTTTAGTCTTAAGAAGCCCTTAACATTCTCTTGGGGCAAACTCTCAACCTCGCTCAGGTTTCAGCTTTTGTTAGCGCTGTCAAGTGCATTCTTCCATGAGAGTTTAACAATTAATCCAGACAAACGGTGATTGAATGGGCTGTTTATCGCAATCAACTGCGCTGACTAAGCAATGTTTACTCTGCAAGACCTTTTTCACCAGTAGCTCATATCTGCAAGACTAAATGCAATGAGATGCTATCTAATTCTGGCAATCTGTGCTATTCATTGGAAAAAGATAAGTAGGTAATAAAAAAATTTAATAAAAAATAAAATGTGCTTAAAGCGAGTATCTAAATATTCTTAAATACATACGAGATACATTTACTTGAGAAGCAAAATTACAAATTCTCTGTTAAAATAAACTTTTTTTAATAAACTACTTTTCTTACACCACTGACAGATTTTTTCTGTATCGTTTTAAGCATAAACTGACTTAGTTTTGATAGAATTTTTATATATTAAATATATTTATAACACGTTTTTATAGAAATAACATTAAAAAGTTTATAATATAATTACTTGCTAATACATTTAGCAGTACACTTAAACCACATTTCAGCGGAAATTTTAATCTAATTTTAAAATGACATCTAAAGATGTGCTTAAGTCCTGCTGAAGTCCTTCTAAAGTCCTGCTGAAAAGCCCATTATTATGATTCCATATGAATTATGGCTGATCACTTTGCAGTTGAGGACCCGTTCCTGGTGGTGGTGAGAGACAGCATCATTTATGGCATCCCGCTCAATCCAAATGACAAGAGCAATGATGCCATGGTGCCGGTCGCTGGGCTGCTGAATGGATATGACGTCGACTTTGATGATGCTGAACAGATGATCTATTGGGTGGAACATCCGGTAAATCACATACTGCTATTCTATTTCATATTAGCTGTATTTTTCATTCTAAAATTTGGATGTCTATTAATTGCATCTTATTTATATGCACAGGGGGAAATTCATCGAGTAAAGTCAGATGGTACCAACAGAACTGAGTTTGCACCAGCAGCCATCCTGGGCTCTCCGGTCGGGCTGGCTCTGGACTGGATGTCTCAGAACCTGTACTACTCTAACCCTGCATCACAGTCTATAGAGGTTAGCAAGACGTTAGATATCATTTTCCTGCATCATTAATTGTTTAGAAAATAGTTTAGGTCTTGAAACCAGACGATCTATTTGCTAAAGCAGTGTTGTAATCAGTAACGTCTCGGTTACGTATTGTAACCCTCGTTCCCTGAAGAAGGGAACGGAGACGTCACGTCGGAGACCGACGAA
>JAUMHP010000057.1:18731412-18750383 GCA_032361065.1 Enteromius trimaculatus
CAACAACAAGAATAGAGAAGGTACAATTACAATTGCAAGTAGGCAAATTAATAATAAATACGTCATAGGACGTAACAAAAGCGTTACCCAGAAGAACATACTGGTGTAGTTGGAAATAGTGAAAATTCAGAGGTTAGTCCAGAAAATATCAATGAGACATTGTTTTTAAAGAATCTGGCTCTCTTTTACCTGAAATTACAGGCTAAGTTATTGCTTCCATCGTCAGTCATTCAGACTATCATTGAAGACATGCAGTCAGTTTATGATGTCAACCAGTCACATCTACTCTTTAAATTAAATGAGAAATTGGTTGCACTTGGGGTTCCAGAGGCTTCCATTAAAGATGTCATGGACAGTCTGAAAGCAGATGATCTCTTACGAGCATGTAATAGCCACACACTAAAAACAGATCAGCGCAGGAAAACCGTGTTCAAGAACAGTTTTAATTATGTTGAACCTATACCCATTTGTCTAGGGCATAATGAAGCTGGCAAAGAGTGTTTTTTACAGTACGTCCCTGTAAAACAGACAATTGAGGCCCTTTTTCGATGTGAGTCGGTCTGGAATCAGTACAGAGAAGTACACAGCCGTATCCAGTTGAAGGATATTTTTGAAGATCTGTGGGATGGTGAAAACAACACAAAAAACTTTGCTCAGACAGAGAGGTCATCTTTAAGCTTGATACTTTATCAAGATTCATTTGAAGTTGTGAATCCCTTGGGCTCAGGAAAGAAAAAACACAAAATACTAGCCATGTATCTCACACTTGCAGACCTATTGCCACACAACCGGTCAAGTATTGACCAAATGCAACTGGTTTTTCTGTGTAGAGAACAAGATTTCAAGTATTTCGGTCAGGAATTGGTCATGGGATGCTTGATGAAAGACCTTCAAGATCTTGAGACTAATGACATAGTGCTACCTGATGGACAGGTATGCAGAGAAATCTTGCAAGCCATTGCAGGAGACAACCTCGGTTCACACAACATCGGAGGTTTTCTTGAAAATTTCAGTGGCAGTAAGTACTTCTGTCGATATTGTGAAATTGAAAAAGATGTGTTTCAGGCAGATCCTTTGTCCAAAGCCAACACTCGGACACCAGAGTCATACAAAGAGCATGTTCAGAACCTCGAGGAGCATTCTGTTCATAGTGGAGGTATTAAATTTGACTCCTTATTCAACAGCCTGTCCATGTTTCATGTCTGTCAACCTGGGTTGCCTCCGTGTCTTGGGCATGATTTGTTTGAAGGCGTTGTTGCCTCTGATCTTGCACTGTGTTTCAACCAACTTGTCACAGTTGACAAACAGTTCACTTACACTGAATTAAATCGTATAATTGATCTGTTCCGATATTTAGGTAATGATACAAAGGACAAACCTTGTGAGGTGAGACCAGGAAGTGATAGACTAAGTGTCAGCAAGGCGTCAAATGGTCAGAGTTTTGGCAGATGAGATGAGGAAATGTGAACTAAACCCAACACGCGGACAATGTGTCACAGTTTGTCGAAACATTGTCCGCCAGTATCCTCAAAGTTTTGCCGATCTCCGTGACAATGGTCAGGTATTAGGAAATGGTTATACCTCACTGTTAATTCTAATTAAAAACCGAATTGAAAATCTTAACCGCACCACCAGCTTTCGCCAACACCGTTCATCTGGTCATGGACTGAAGAGAGGGCCTACTGATACATATGGCTGCACCAGATTTCAGCCTGATCTCCCACCAGAGGAGACAGACGAAACCATAGAGCAGAAACGTCAGCGACTGGAGGAGATATACCTTCGAGATGGAATAAATGGGGTTGAAAAAGCAGAAGTTAAGCAACTTATGGAAACATCCTTTTGCCTCCAGCGGCAGCAAATAAACATATTACCAGCACCCACCATCGCTGATTTAAAACGGCAGTGGCCATACCTTTTCACTCAGAAGGGGCTTCATGCTTATTTTGAGCTACTTACTGATATCAAAGTTATGCGTGCACTTGAGCTTGCCATGGAGGAGTGTGGAAGAGCCATTGTGGAGTTCTTCAGCAACAAACCCACCAATGCAGATGTCAGAGCAGTCCTTTCTCTGCGGCCAGACCTCGAGCTTTCCCTCTGCGTCATCCAACTTCTCATGGCTCACTTCTCTGAGGCTCAGGAAGGGCTGATCCTTTTTGCAAATGTAAGTTTTTTTTGTTTGTTTTTTGTTTTTTCTGTAATGGTATTATTGTTAATTCAAAAATTAAAGGCATTATTATTAGTGTATTTTTCTTCTATGTCATTCTCATTGTAACTGTATCTTAGGCATCTTCAACTGCAGCTGATGTAGAAAGAACACTTGAACTACCTGCAACTCCTCGACTGATTCTCCTTGGTATGTATGTTTTTTTTTTTTTTACATAAGCCACTAAGTGTGTTTTTTCTGTATTTCAACAAACATGGTAAATCATTTTGTACAAAGCAATATACAGAAATACACAAAATAAATATTCTGTCATCTTTTCCCCATGTTATCATGGTTATCATGGTACCATGGTTTTGCCTGGACTTTTAATGGATGAACAACAATAATAAAAGAATATTAAAAATAGCTTAAATTTTTCTTCGAAGGTGGGAGGGTACTTACTAAATTTTAATGCATTATTCAATTTTAATTTTGTAACCCTTCATCTGTATTGAGCAAAAATATTTAGTTAAATCATAGCAATTGCAGCAACAGTTTCACAATATACAATATATACACGTTGACTTCATGTTGTCCACAATCAACATTTTAAAATGCATTTGTTATGATAAAAGAACAATGATTTCAGTTTCTGGCAGTAGAAAATGTATATTTTATGTGACTGCTGACATTGCTTTTTCTTGGGAATGTTTTAGGTGAAAAACCAGGAAGCTACATTAATAAATGGATGATCAGTTTTGAGGGGCAAGTAATTTGTGAGAGCATCCAGCCAAGTTTTCTGTCTGGTCTTGCAGCTGTGTTTTCGATTTTCTACAATTTCAATGTGGAGTACCAAGTGGAAGCTGCATGCACATTGGAATTCATTCAGAGGTTAGATGCTTAGATTCATATTTTAATTTCTCTTCACGTTCTTGTTGTGTAAACCCACACTAATTCTGAATGTACGCATTTGTTTTTCAGGCGCTTCATTGGTATAAACCCTGAAAAAGGCACCAAGGGTGGAAACATCCAATCAAAGCGGACAGGGAAGGTCACCCACAAGAAAACAGTCAACACTCGGGTTGCTAGTCTACTTAAGAAGCTAATGGACTTTGAGTGGGACTTCATATAAGTGAACACACTCATTCACTGATATACCACACACACACACACAACTTACACATACTATTCACTCATAACAAAAACATTCTTTTCGTGTGTTAATCGCACAATTTTTTTCAGGTGTTCATTTTTGAATACCTACATTTTGACATTTTACATTTCATTTTTTCTTTAATTTATTTTAACTAATAGTACAGTCATTGAATTATAAAAGAGTCATTTAGTTTGTTCTAATGTTATATGAATGTTGTGTTTATTCAGTTAAAAGTTAAATCTGAAGCTTAAGTTTGTTAAGTCATTCCACTTGCTGTGCTACAGTCATTTTAGTAACATCGTGTGATTAAAAGCTTTTATTTTTCAAAGGTATAATAAAGCAAGTTTTGAAGTTACACTGCATTGTGTTACATTTTTAATGTTTGTGCATTGTACTAAAACATGTTTTTTTAGTAAATCAATTATATATCTAGGAAAATAATTTCACCTTTTTTATTAGCAGTCCATTTCTCAGTGTAACATACAGAAAAAAAATAACATTAATTAACTGTTAATTATTTTGACAGCAATTTACTGTTATTGTAGAAAATAACAGCTTCATGCTGTATTTTCCAAAAACAGCAACAAACTGTAAATTTCAACAACAGCAAGACACTGTTAATTTAACAGTAACTTGCTGGCAACTGTGCTGCCAGTAAGTTACTGTTTTTTAACAGGACAATTTTTAACAGTGTAGTCCTGGCTTAAGCTAGGCCCCGTTTGTGAAACCGGGCCATAGTGTGTGTGTGTGTGTATGTGTGTGTGCATCTGGATCCGGCGATCTGTCCACGGAGCTCATCTAGGTGTTCTGATGAAGATCATCTCTTTGTGCTGGTACACCGTCTGATCTGGATACGGACTGAAAAACAGAATAAGAAATAGACAGACTAATATTAGCGTTTTTCACATGTATCTCTGATTCATTCTATGGTTGATGTAGGGTGGTCTTTTCCGGAAGTCATCGTAACCTTGATGGCCTTGTAGCAATTACCAGAGAGGCATGAATGACTTTCAATAGGATATCAGTTTACCAATTAGTTGCCCTCTGCCTCAGGGAGACACTCAGCTTTATGCGGAGAGGAATCAGTGTTCCTTTGTTCGGTGTTCAGTGCACATGTTCATTCTCCAGGGCTGTGAACGCCGTCTATTGTATTATATAGTAAGATCTGGAAGTGCTAGCAAAGCAGAGTCTCAATATATCAGTACTGCTACACACTGATATACCAGGAATGTGTATACATTACCAGAATGGACAGATACGAGACAGTATCATGTAGTCTTACGGTTACATATTAAATGTTTGTCTCTCATTCTCATTATCTTCCTGTCTGTCTCCCCATAGCCTCGGCAGGCTCGTCTAACGGCTGCAGTAATAACATGGGGACGTGTGAGCAGTTGTGTCTGCCTCGACCCGGTGGCCTGTTCAGCTGCGCCTGTGCGACCGGCTTCAAACTCAGGGCTGATAACAGAACCTGTTCTCCATACCAATCCTACGTGGTGATCTCTATGCTCACTGCCATCAAGGGCTTCAGTCTGGAGGGAGCGGATCACTCCGAGTCTATGGTGCCTGTGGCAGGCAGAGGTGGGCTTCAGTAGGACTGGGTGGTATAGGAAAAAAATATATTATACAAAACATTTTTATTTATTTAATTAAGTTAATATAATAATTACAATGTATTCATGTGTAGCTTATTTTAAATATAATTTTTATATAATATATAAAATTATTCTTAAATTAAAATGCAGTAAAAAAAATCTAATCCTGAACCACAAAACCAGTCATGATGGTCCATTAAATTGAGAAATTATACATCATAAGCTTTCCATTAATGTATGTTTTGTTATGATTAATATTTGGCTGATATATGAGTAATTTAAAATCTAAATATTGAGAAAATCACCTTAGCATATTACTAATCACAATACATTTTTTTAATATTGATGTTATGAAAATTACAACATATCTTTATGGGAAATGATCTTAAAATTGTAATAATTTTTGTGAATGAAATTAAAGAGAATAAAGAAAAAGATGAAATCTTATTGCACTACAACACATTTTGTTTGTTTGTCCTGTAGGCCGCAATGCTCTTCATGTTGACGTGCACATGCCTTCCGGTTTTATTTACTGGTGTGACTTCAGCAGCACCGTGGCATCTCAGAATGGAGTCCGCAGGATCAAACCAGACGGATCTGGTTTCCGCAGCATTGTCACGTCTGGAATCGGACGTAATGGCATACGGGGCATTGCTGTGGACTGGGCCGCAGGTGAGGGCTTGTGTGTTTGCTGTATGCTGAAATCAAATGTGGTAACTGGTAATGCAGCACAACTGTGACTTTCTGACTAAAGCAAATTTCATAAATCATTAAGTACCGTACTTGCAAAGGAATCTGAAGACTAATGCCAAGTACTTCAGATACACCGAACTCATGGAGTGTTAGGTGAGGAATGTTCTAGAGCAGCTTTAGAGGTCAGAATGGTGACAGCCGTACCGTAGGGACATTAACTTACATCAGTATAAGCATAGACAGGTGGTGTTGAAGAGGATTAAAGATTAACATATGACAGAAAAGAGGCTCAGTGAGTTCAGGCCTCAGTGACCCATGGCTTGTTAAACATACACTTTTGACCAGAATATGTGGATCAGCAACCCAAAGTTGTAATTTGCATAGTCCAAATCTGATATAATCTGACATTATAGTTGTTTTATTTTCTATATATATATATACACTCTGATTTTCTCTTTTGGTCACCGGAACTGCATTAATTTATTTGAAAATACAGTAAAAATATTGAGCTTTAGTCTATAACAATGATCATAATAGACTAACTTGACATGCCTTTGTATGAAACAAAACTAATTTGCTTATGTTTTGTTGCACATATTGTTTTTTTTTGCTATTCTGTATTGTTCACAATGGACTAACTTCTGATGTGCTCACTTTCACTACTAGTAAAAGAGGTTAACAAAACATACGTATCCATCTGGGCAACTTTGGTCCTGTTTAATTAGGGTCCCTCCAGGACCGAAGCTGCCCATCCCTGATCTAGTGCATGTCTACATAGATAAACAGTGTTTGGTCATTAATATCTCCAAACAGCGTTAGGGTTTCTCAGATTTTTTTGTTTTTGCTGTTTCTCTGATGTTTTGTCTTTCCACAGGAAACCTCTATTTCACCAACGCCTTCTTAACTGAGACGTACATTGAAGTGATCCGCCTCAATACCACGTTCCGTCGTGTCCTTCTAAAGACCCAAGTAGACATGCCTCGTCATATTGTGGTGGACCCCATGAACAGATACCTCTTCTGGGCCGACTACGGACAGACCCCCAAAATCGAGCGAGCTTTTCTAGACGGCTCCAACCGGACAGTGCTGGTTTCATCAGGCATCGTCACCCCCAGAGGCCTGGCTTTAGACCACAGGGATGGATACATCTACTGGGTGGATGATTCCCTGGACATGATCGCACGAGTCCGGCCTGAGGGAGGCGAGACGGAGGTCGTACGCTACGGGAGTCGCTATCCGACTCCGTACGGCGTCACAGTGTTTGAGGGGAATGTGATCTGGGTGGACAGAAACTTAAAGAAAGTCTTCCAAGCCAGCAAACAGCCAGGTGCGACCGACCAGCCACTCGTGATCCGAGACAACATCAACATGCTGCGGGACGTCACCATCTTTGACCGAAGGATGCAGCCAAGTTCGGCCCACGAGCTCAATAACAACCCCTGCTTGGAGTCTAATGGCGGCTGCGCTCACTTCTGCTTCGCCATTCGAGGATCTGAGACGAGGAAGTGTTCGTGCGCATTCGGGAATCTGGGCGCGGATAGCAGCAGCTGTGTGGTATCCCGGGATGACTACCTTATCTATACAACAGAAAGTACTGTACGGTCTCTTCGCTTGGATCCGGAGGATCATTTGCTGCCCTTTCCCGTGGTGAACGTGCCCCGGACTTCGGTAGCCCTTGATTTCGACCGGTTGGACGGCAGGATCTATTTCACCCAGAGCTCGGGAGCGGGCCAGAGCAAGATTAGCTTCATTACTTTGGCTTCGCCTACTTCTCCTGCGACAGAGGTGGCCTCAGGTGAGCAGCTTATTTAAACTCCTAATGCACCCTGACACTGCAGGTTTAGCTGGAAATGGAAAGTTCATTAAGGCAATCTTCGAATGTTGGCTTGACAAAGTATCTCGCGTGACATTTAAAGTGCTTGGTTTGCAGACTGGAGGTCATTTAGGCCTTATGTTTTGACACATAAGCAAACTTATTTGCTTCTCAGACAGGTGTTTTACATTTTCAATAATATCGTTTTTTCTATATCTATTTACAAAGATATTTTGTAAATTTCCTACCGTAAATATATTAAAACGCAATTTTTGTTTAGTTATATGCCTTGTAAAGAACTTCGTTTGGACAATTTTATAGGTGATTTTCACAGTATTTCGATTTTCGTACATCCTCATATCCCAGATTCTCAAATATTAAAATCTCGGCCAAATATTGTCCTATCATAATAAAACATACATCACCAGAAATCATATTTGCTTAGCTTTCAGATTATGAATAAAATCACAATTTCATAAAAATTACACTTATTACCTGTGGTCCAGGGTATATATCATATTATATTATAGTATAATATTTATATTATATTATATTTACATTTAATATAATATAGTGTAGTATAATCTAATCTAATGTAATATAATCACTGTTTGGATAATAATCTGGATTACATAATCAAATTCCAAAAATATTCTTCACACAATGGCAGCAAATTATTCTTTTTTTTCTCCGTAATTCTTTTTTTCTTCAAATCCGTAATTCTTTTTTTTCTTTTACTTTTAAACATTTGGAAAGTCTTCCAGCTTTTCATCAACTCTCAAATGCACTGTAATTCATTCATAAACCCTATTTTCGGAAGCTTTGGCATAATGTAATGATTAATTTGAAAAGGTGGGCTGCAAATGTTTTCAGCAAGCACATGCAAATATAATGATAAAAACTGTTGATAACCACATTAAATTAGAAAGTTAGCAAATCTTTCTAAATCGTTGCTTCTTATAAAGTTTTATAACATGTGTTTCTGTGTGTAGATCTGGGAGCTCCTGACGGCATTGCCTATGACTGGATCAATAAGAGGATCTATTACAGTGACTACATTAACCAGAGCATCAGCTCTATGGCCGTGGACGGGTCTCAGAGGACTGTTGTAGCTCAGGTGCCTAGACCCAGAGCCATCATGCTGGATCCGTGTAGAGGGTGAGTCTCTCATTTTTTAGATGTGTAATGTGCCATTTTATCATCTAATTTAAAGCTACATTTTGTAACTTTTTTGTGTTTAAAATGTACTAAATTTCTATAATAAATGAGTACACCCTGAATCCATCTTCCAAACCTTATTTTTGGCTTGGTTATTGGGCTACTGTACACCCATAATAAATGTTTATATTAAGATATATTTAGACTGGTTTTGATAGGTACCACTTCGAAGTAATCCGATACCTGCACAACTCATCATAGACATAAACAGAGAGAAGTAGTTCCAGCTTTAATTTTCTTCCGAAAGACGTGGTTCTTTGTATTAACCTCTAGAGCGTTTGTATATGCTTTCAGGTATATGTACTGGACCGACTGGGGAACCAGTGCAAAGATAGAGCGTGCAACTCTGGGAGGAAACTTCAGGACAGAGATTGTCAACACTAGTTTGGTTTGGCCAAATGGTCTGACGCTGGACTATGATGATCAAAGGCTGTACTGGGCAGATGCCAGCCTGTAAGTTCTTATCTTTTAATAATATTCATAATATTTTTAGTAAATTTAATTTAATAATATACCTTTCATAATAATAATAATAAAAAAATAATGCATTATTTTATTTATTATTTGATAATTTCTAATTTATTAAAGTGGTCATATGATGTTGTTAAAAAGAACATTATTTTGTGTATTTGGTGTAATGCAATGTGTTTCTGCTGCTCACTCTGTGATGTAGAAATGTGGGGGCATGTTTAAATGAGCCATTTTAAGAGGGTGTGGACAAAACTTGTCAAGAATATATCTTTGAGACTTCAGGGATCTTATCTATGCAGCTTGTAACACTCCAAAGAGAAAGGAAAACCTGAAATTGCATCGTATGACCCCTGTTAAATATATGAATTATATTATAAATATACACTGTATACAGATATATACACACACACACATACTTAGTGTGTGTAATATATTCAAAAATATCTAATATACAGATTTATATTTAATTTATACTTCATACATTTGAAATATTTGTGCTACAGTACATAATGATAAGAAAAGGTTTACTGTTCTCTATGCAGACAGAAGATTGAGAGATGCTCACTCACCGGCGCTAACCGTGAGGTCATCGTTAGCACCGCCATCTACCCGTTTGCAATGACGGTGTATGGTCAGCATATCTATTGGACGGACTGGAACACACGCAGCATCTACCGTGCAAACAAGCACGATGGCTCCGACCAGAGGGTGATGCTACAGAACCTTCCTTCACGACCCATGGACATCCACGTGCTCTCCAACAGCAAACAGCAGCAGTGCAGCAGTCCCTGCGAACAATTCAACGGAGGATGCAGCCATATTTGCACTCCAGGTTAGTTTTCAATACCTTCAAGGTAAATATGTTGACATAAACATATATGACACTGTTATATGTGCAGAGAACAAATCTGCGGTGGCAGTAAAAAAGATCTTACCGCGCATGAAATACTCAGGGAGGCATGATAATACAAACATTGGGGGTTTTAGCCCCCTTAACTTACCCCTAGCACCGCCCCTGCTGTTGACCTTACTTCTTACCACCAAACCTGTCCCGAACCTTACCCGTATCCCACCTCAATAACAGCAGAAGTGATTTGCAATACAATATGAACACAAGTACATTGTAGTTTTCTTTTTATGTAAGTATATAGTAGTTAAGGTCACCTAATATAAAGTGTGACATACCCTTTTAATAAGCATGAAATGAAATAAAGAACTTTTTTTCCTTCAGGTCCTCAGGGAGCGGAGTGTCAGTGTCCCTCTGAGGGCCGCTGGTATCTGGCCGACAACAAACACTGTATCCCTGACAATGGCACACGCTGTCAGTCGGGACAGTTCACCTGCATGAATGGCCGCTGCATCCGTGCCCAGTGGAAATGCGATAACGATGATGACTGCGGGGACGGCAGTGATGAACTCGAGCGGGTCTGCGGTGAGATGCGTTGTTGTTTACCGTACCTGTTCTTAGGAGGACTTAAAACCCTAAATCAGAATAAAAGGCAATTTTATGTAAACATTCCGAATATTTGCCAGCGACTTCATATGTGGTTTATCAGACATGTCCAAACTGGCATCTTGCGCACTTTGAAGGGTGAAATAAACTTAACATTGACATTTGTGCATGACTAAACGACAAGCCTGATGTTAACAATCAAGTCTCTGTTAGCCGATGGATGAATTTTCCTCTCCTGCACTACAACGCAATCTTTCACTAACATGTTTCTTCTTGCTTTTTTATTGCTTGCACAATCTGTTAAAATCTTTTGCTGCAGGATCCAAGAGTCATTTCGTTTTTGGTTTGTATTCTTCTTACCCCTCTTCATGTTTGGATAAAAGCTCTGTTCCAAAATGTAGTGTGCTGCCTACTTAGACAACATGAGTACACTAACTTTGGGCCTGCATTCATCCTTTGCACAAGCTACACAGTTAACATAAGGACATAAGAACATAATGTTTTTTTAGTATCCGATTGTTAACGTTCTGAGAATGTTACTTCTGAGCCTTCTCTGACCATTCTGAAACACGTGCTGACATTTTCTCCAGAAAACGTTTCCAGAAAGTTCAGAATGTCCTCTGTTAGCTGAGTACATGCACAAATCCCTCAAAGAAGTCAATATTGATATAAGGTCTAATTTTAAAAGTAGACTATTGAATTGTTAGCTTAGCATGCTAATGGAAAATTCAATTGAAATCAGTCAGAAGACACCGAGGCAGCCTGCTAGAATTTCGAACAGAGCCTTAGACTACATAATAACCATCCATAAACATGTACTAACCTCTTCCACAATGCACCGCTCTCTCTCTCTCCTGCATGCAGTCCCACAAGCAGCAGCATTCATTTCACTCTCAGGTAAACTCAAATAGAGAGATGGGTAGAGGAGGTAGGCGGTGAGCTTCAGTAGTCCCTGTTAGTTCATAAGGCTCTTACTGCAAATTAATCTAAAAAAAACATTTGTGTGCATTTCGTGCATGGCAGCATTTCACACCTGCGAGCCCACCATGTTCACATGCGGAAATGGTCGATGTGTGCCGTATCACTACCGCTGCGATCACTATAATGACTGCGGGGATAACAGTGACGAGACGGGCTGCAATTTCCGCCCCTGCGACCCCAACACTGAGTTCACCTGCAGTAACGGCCGCTGCATCGCACGGGAATACGTCTGCAACGGAATTAACAACTGCTACGACAATGGGACCTCGGATGAGCAGAACTGCGGTAAGTGCATTTGTCAGCTACTGTATAAACACCCTACAGCTTATGAGCATTTTTATGATACATAATAGTCGGATCCATAACTAATCATGGATCCTTGTTATAAACCGCAGCTGAGAGGACATGTCAGCCAGAGCACACCAAATGCCAGACCACCAACATCTGCATCCCGCGCTCGTACCTGTGTGATGGAGATAATGATTGTGGCGACAACAGTGATGAGAGTCCAACTCATTGTGGTGAGTTATCCTCTACCGCATATAGTTGGGTTTATAAATGCCCTAATTTTTGTTTTGATGCTCTAAATGTAAGACCTAATGTCTTTTAGTTTGCCACGCAAATGTACAGTACTATTATGTACAATTTAAAGTGTTAATATTATTATTATTGTTACCTTCTTAAAATAGGGCTGCCAACTGAGAAATCGTGATTAATTCCATAAAAAAACACTTTGTTTGAATTAAAATATGTAGGTGTACTGTATATATTTATTATTAATATATAAATACACACACATGCAGCATATTTTTTGAAAATATTTACACATTTATATACCCATGTTCTTATATTTTACATTATATATATATTATATTACATTATATATAAACACATATACAGTACAGCATATTTTTCTTTAATATATAAATGCATGGCAGTGTAAACACATATTATGTAAACCAAAACATTATTGTGGATCTGATCAATGTTAACTCAATAACCACAACGTCATTCTTTTAATAGCACTCTTTAGTCTTATCATTTGACAATAATACAAATTAAATAAAATAATTAGATGAAAACTAAATAAGTACTAAAATTACTACATATGTATATGAAACTAATAAAAAATAAACTAATAGATCTACTGTAAATCTGGAATTAACATCAATTAAACATAAAGGTATGATTAAAAAATGACTAAAAAATTATGAAAATATTGATTATTTTTTATGAATTGATGATGAAATTATTGGTCAGTAATTTAGATTATAATTTTGGCTAATTATAAATCAATATAATATTAAAACAACTGTAAAGGTATTTAAACAATACTAAATTATACTGAGATAAAACATAAAATAAATGTAAGAAGGAAATAATAATATTTTCATCGTTTTTTTTTTTCTTCTTTAGTGTGGAATTGATGAGTAATTATTTAATAATTTCCTGTTGCTTTTTGAGCCAAAGTTGTTGCTCAACTTGCCCTTCCTGTAAAATCAGTTAAATTAGTGACTCATGTATGTGAGCGGGTCCACCTGGGCATGCTGAGTTAATTTCTGTTTTATCTCTGTTTGGTCTTTTGTTGTTTTCTCCTCAGCCACATCTACATGTTCCCAGAATGAATTTCGCTGCTCGAGCGGACGCTGTATTCCTGGACACTGGTACTGTGATGGAGGTACAGACTGCAATGATGGGTCTGATGAGCCCGTTACCTGCAGTAAGTACCAGTAAGCTCATTCAGTGTAGCGGGAAGGCTTAATTGTTAAAAAACGCATAAAAACACTGTAATGTGAGGATGAAGCTGTGTTTATCAAGGGAAACTGTTGCCCATGTTTTTGGGTGATGAGTTAATGATGGGTATCCTGCCTCACTGGTCCTCAGTGATGGACTGAATGTCTGTCACAGACAAATTGGCGGGAAATTATGTCATGGGGCAGTCGTGGCCTAATGGATAGGGAGTTGTAGTTGTAACCCAAAGGTGTAATATATTATTTATATTACAGATAAATACATATATTTTTTATTAAATATGTATATACATGTATGTGTGTGTATTTATGTATGCATAATACATATATGCAGCACACACATATATATGACGCATACAAAAACCTTTATTTTGGATGCGATTAATCGTGCACTAAAAAATTCTATAAATTACTTATTAAATTATATGTAACTGCTTGAAACATTTTAGTCACGATTAATCATTTGACAGCACTAGATACTTGAGAGGTGTGATATACTCATATGCAGTAAACCACATAACAATACAACTAACATGAGAAAGGTTTGTTTTCTGAATGACAGCTGAAGTGTGTGATACTGTCTGGTGTGTGTCTGTGATGCCAGCGGTCAGTCCGGCCCTCTATTGTGTGTCACATTCCTCCAAAGTGACGTCCAGCAGAAAAGCCCTCACACACACACACACCCTTTTCTTTGACAGTCTCTGCCCCCTCCCCGCTCACACACACTGCCCCATCCTCTCGCTTTTGTCCCGTTAATCACAGCACCCCTCGGTGTCCTTTGTTCCAGCGGGATACTAGAGAGAGGAATGCTTATTCTCTCCCAGAATTCCTCTGGCAGTGGGATCCCAGCAGCAGCTCGGCCAAGATTCTGGCCTCTCAGGATGGGATTTAATGGTTAAATAGATTACGTAGGCCACGTGTTCCTCAGTTTCCTCTGAGATCGGACCGAGACATGGCCCTCGGGCAGGTGGCTCTTCTCACCGCCGTGTGTTTCATCCCTGCAGCCTCCACGGTGAGGACCTGCAACACCGACCAGTTCCGCTGCGATGACGGGAGGTGCATCGCCTCGTCCTGGATCTGTGATGGAGACAACGACTGCGGGGACATGAGCGATGAGGATGAGAGACACAACTGTGGTCAGTATGACTTTCCGCCCAAGGTCTCATTACACAGTGCACTTTTTGATACTATTTGTATTTGTCCCTCTGGAATTACCACCAAAAGTTTATGCACAGTTTAGCTGCTGCAAAAGTGCATATACTATAGAGAGTGGTAGATTTAGATTCTTAAGGACTGATAGAGTCTTAATTGTAGTTTCCAAAAACTAATATGAAAGAAAAAAATGTTTTTTAACATTTTTATTTATAAATCCCTCACCACATTTCCATATGCACTCTTTTTTCAATTTTTGATTTTTCTGACTAACAACTTTATAGCCATTGGACTTCAAAAAACATGTAATGTAAATGATGATTATTTATTCATCATCATTATTATTATTGTTTTTGTTATTGTTGATTTTTTTGGCAATAATTATGATTTATTTTAATCGTCATTATTATTATATTTATGTATTTTTGTCGTTGTAATTTTTTTTTAGTTTCATGGTTTTTATGTATGAACCCCAGACCGACTTTTCAGACACACCATCAAGCTGTAGTATGCTTTTCAGTATGTTATTGTGTGCATTGCCATTTATTTATTTAAATATGTTTTAATAATATTTTTTAATTCATTCATTCATATAATTAGATATTACTATTTAAAATGAATTTTATTTGTATTTCTTGCTTAGCCATTTATCATTAATTCATTGAGAGTTATTATTTATGTTTCATTTTACATTTTATTTCAGTTTTATTCAGACACAGATTAGATAACATTCACTTGGTGTAGAGAGCTGTAAGCAGAATGTGGAGAGCATAGTTTAGATAATGCATTATGTGTGAAATGTTGTGCCAAAATGTGTCATTTGTAATTTCTGTGCTCTTGTTTTGTCTCACACACACAGCAAACCGTAGCTGCTTTCCTCAGGAGTTCACCTGTATAAATAACAGGCCTCCTCAGAGGAAGTGTATCCCGCGGGACTGGGTGTGTGACGGAGACGCAGATTGTTCAGACGCATTCGATGAGCACCAGAACTGCACTCGCAGATCCTGCTCCGCCAACGAATTCACCTGCAACAACGGCCTCTGCATCCGCAACTCCTACAGGTTAGTTTTGTGTGAATTATTATTACATTTTTAATGATATTTATTATTATTGTATTATTATCATTATAATTATTAGAATTATTTCATTTATGAAATAGAGTGGAATTACATAATATTAGTAATAATATTAATATTAAAACACATTATACTATTTGTGCATTATTTATATATATATATATATATATATATATATAGTATAATGCATTTTATTAAATATATTTAATTTTATTGTTTATATTTTGTTCTATGTATTTTTAGTCAAAGAGGTTGAAATGTAATTATTATATAATGATAATATTATTATAAATATAGAAACTGCATTGTATAAATTGTATGTTTAATATATTGTATAATGCATTATTAAATATAATACAATTTTATTTTTATTTTGTATTCATTAATTTTTTTATAAATAGGGTAAAAAATGATATTGTATTAAATATGTATTGTATTATTTTTATTCATTTTAATTTTTACATTTTTTATATATTTTAGGTTATTTATTAGTTTCTATATTATATTTATGAAAGATAGTACTTCTTTTTATATGCTCATGTCTTTATAAATTAAACTATAAATGAATTTGCAGAGTTTATACACTGGTGATTGATTTCAATGAGCAATTTCTCCCATAAGTCCCTGCTGTGTGTTGTGTCTGTTAGGTGTGACCGTCGTAGTGATTGTGGAGACAGCAGTGATGAGCAGGGCTGCACCTATCAGCCGTGCCAACAGCATCAGTTCACCTGTCAGAACGGCCGTTGCGTCTCGCGGGATTTCGTCTGTGACGGGGACAACGACTGCGGGGATGAATCGGACGAGCTGGATCACCTGTGCAGGACTCCAGCACCCACCTGCCCTCCCGGAAACTTCCGCTGCGACAACGGAAACTGCATTCCTCTTAATGAGGTGTGTGACCGCAGCGACGACTGCAACGACAACAGTGATGAGAAAGGCTGTGGTAAGCACTGTATCATGTAACCTATCAAGTGTGTTTTTCTTGAATGTAATTTTGCTGTACATGTGTAGTCTCATTTCTATGTTTCTACATAAGCAAATAATGACAAGTCAATTGTTTATAAATCCACTGGAAGTCATTTACATCGTTGCAGGTGGAATTTAGTCATCATTAATTTATGTACTTTATAAAAATGTGAATGCTATTAGAGGACATCAGGCCATGTGTATAAAGTGTGAGGAAGAGTTTTAAAATGAAATTATTGCATTACTGAGTGTCTTTGTGCAAGTATGTGGGTGATAAATCAGGCTTATAATTATATGTATATACAGTATATATATATATATGTCTTTTACTAATTTAGAACACAATAAAAATGCTTATATAATGATGAGTATCGTCCCAATAATACCATACCTGCAGAGAAGCATGGGGCTGGAAGCATGCTCTGGGGGTGTTTTTCTGCACAGGGGACAGGATGACTGCACTGTATTAAGGAGAGGATGAACAGGGCCATGTATTGTGACATATTGGGCAAAAACCTCAGTCAGAGCATTAAAGATCGGTCGTGGCTGGGTCTTCCAACATGACAATGACCCAAAGCACACAGCCAGGAGAACCAAGGAGTGGCATATCGAGGTTCTGGAGTGGGCTAGCCAGTATCCAGACCTAATTGAAAATCTTTGGAGGGAGCTGAAACTCTGTGTTGCTCAATGACAGCACCAAAACCTGACAGATCTAGAGAAGATCTGTATGGAGGAGTGGGTCAAAATCCCTCTTGCAGTGTGTGCAAACCACAAGAACCGTTTGACCTCTGTAGTTTGTTAAGGCTTCTGTACCAAACTCAAGTGATCGAATATTTATTTGACACAGTAATTCCCAAATAAATTGTTAACAAATCATACAATGTGATTTACGGATTGTAGAGCCCTCTTTGATTTCTACATAAGAAAACTTGCAAAATCACTGGGTGATCAAATACTTATTGACCTCACTGTAACAGCCCTGAACTCAGGGCGAACAGAAATCTGAATTATTTGTCTGTGTTATTGTCTCAGGAATTAACGAGTGCACAGATCCATCCATGCACCACTGTGACCACAACTGCACCGACACTCCCACCAGCTTTATCTGCACCTGCCGCCATGGTTACCGCCTCATGTCCGACAACAAGACGTGCGACGATGTAGACGAGTGCTCGGTGACGCCCAGCGTCTGCAGCCAGATCTGCGAGAACACCATGGGCTCGTACGTGTGCAAGTGCGCACCGGGCTTCCTCCGCGAGCCCGACGGCCGCAGCTGCAGGCAGAACAGCAACATCAGCCCCTACCTGATCTTCAGCAACCGCTACTATCTGCGCAACCTGTCCACGGACGGAGAGGCCTACTCGCTCATCCTGCAGGGCCTCACCAGCGTGGTGGCGCTGGACTTCGATCGGGTGGACAGACGCTTGTACTGGATTGACGTGAGCCGGAGGGTGTTGGAGCGGATGTTCTTTAACGGAACGGGGCGAGAGGTGGTGGTCAGTGGGATTCTGCATGGAGAGGGCCTGGCGGTGGACTGGGTCGGGAGGAAGCTGTACTGGGTCGACAGCTTTCTCGATTGCATGAAGGTGTCGGAGCTGGACGGCCGGTTTGTGAGGAAGCTAGCGGAGCACTGCGTGGATGCTAATAACACATACTGCTTGGAGAATCCCAGAGCCATCGTTCTGCATCCAAAGTTTGGGTGAGTTTACCAGCGATGCAAGTCAGTTTCAGACTTGTAAAGATCCTTATCAATGCAAATCACCGCTCTTTCCCAGATAAAAAAGGTGCCTAGATCGGTTTATCGTCACACTTTCCAGAAGTTGGTCTGCTCTCTTAAAAATTTCTATTAGAAATAAAGCAGGAGATGAAATAGACAAACGTTTCGGCTATCTGCCTTAGCAGTGTTACAATTCTACAGGTTCTAAAGGTTATATAACAAACAACACCTGTGATGCTGGAGCACAAAACCAGTCCTAAGTAGCACAGGTATATTTGTAGTAATAGCCAATCATTAGGATAAATCATTAGGATATTAAGCAAGATCATGTCTCATAAAGAGATTTAGTCAGTTTCCTAAAATAAATATATTAAAAACTTAATTTTTAAGAAGTAAGATGCATTGCTAAGAATTGTTATATACTGTATATATATATATATATATAAAAATGTCCAGGCATAACCAGTCATAAGTGTCAATTTTTCAAAAGTGAGGTTTGTTAATCATCTGAAAGCTTAATTAAATAAGCTTTCCGTTGATGTATAGTTTGTTAGGACAGGACAAAATGGGCTGAGATACAACTGTTTGAAAATTTGGAATCTGAGGGTGCAAAAAAATCTAAATACCGACAAAATCACCTTTAAAATTGTCCAAATTAAGTTCTTAGCAATGCATATTCCTAATTAAAAATTAACTTTGACAATTTATAGGCATAAAAGAGAAATAGAAGTTTGACCCATACAATGTATATTTGATTATTGCTACAAATATACACTTATATAT
>JAUMHP010000057.1:18766980-18778996 GCA_032361065.1 Enteromius trimaculatus
GGAAATTATAGGCAATTAGCAAGACACCCCCAATAAAGGAGTGGTTCTGCAGGTGGTGACCACAGACCACTTCTTAGTTCCTATGCTTTCTGGCTGAAGTTTTGGTCACTTTTGAATGCTGGTGGTGCTTTCACTCTAGTGATAGCATGAGGCGGAGTCTACATCCCACACAAGTGGCTCAGGTAGTGCAGCTTATCCAGGATGGTACATCAAGTCCGTAGCAGGGCAACAACCCAGCAGCAGGACCGCTACCTCCACCTTTGTGCAAGGAGAAACAGGAGGAGCATTTTCCAGAGCCCTGCAAAATGACCCCCAGCGGGTCACAAATGTGCTCAAACGGGCAGAAACAGACTCCATAAGGGTGGTATGAGGGCCCGATGTCCACAGGTGGTGGTTGTGCTTACAGCCCAACACCGTGCAGGACGTTTGGCACTTGCCAGAGAATACCAAGATTGGCCAAATCGCCACTGGTGCCCTGTGCTCTTCACAAATAAAAACAGGTTCACACTGAGCACATGTGACAGAGGTGAGTCATGGAGAACATCCTGCTGCCTGCAACATCCTCCAGCATAACCGGTTTAGTGTTCAGTAATGATCAGCAATGGTGTGGGTTGGCATTTCTTTGGAGGGCTGCACAAGAGGTAGCCTGACTGCCATTAGGTGTTGAGATGAGATCCTGAGGCCCCTTGTGAGACCATATGCCGGTGCGGTTGACCTTGGGTTGACCTTAATGCAAGACAATGCTATACCTCATGTGGCTGGAGTGTGTCAGCAGTTCCTGCAAGATGAAGGCCATTGTGCTATGGACTGGCCGCCCGTTCCCCAGACCTTAATCCAAGTGAGCACATCTGGGACATCATGTCTCGCTCCATCCACCAACACCTCGTTGCACCACAGACTGTCCAGGATTTGGCGGATGCTTTAGTCCAGGTCTGGGAGGAGATCCCTCAGGGGACCACCCGCCACCTCACCAGGAGCATGTCCAGGTGTTGTAGGGAGGTCATACAGCCTATAGTGTGTTTTTCCACTTCAGTTTTGAGTGTGACTCCAAATCCAGACCTCCATGGGTTAATACATTTGATTTCCATTGATCATTTATGTGTGATTTTGTTGTCAGCACATTCAACTATGTAAAGAACAAAGTATTTAATAAGAATATTTCATTCATTGAGATCTAGTTTGTGTTATTTTAGTGTTCCCTTTATTTTTTTGAGCAGTGTATTTAGATATTTTATATTTTTTTATTTTGACAAATATTTATTTCATTTGTATTATTTTTATTATTTACATAAATATATTTAGATTTATATATTATTAAATATTTTTATATAATTATTCAAATGTATAATTTTTTTCATTCAATTTTTTCAACAATATTTTTTTACTTATATTTTTGTTGCATTTTACATATTATATTTACATATTATATAATTATTAATATTTGTATTTATTTATTTTTAGCCAGTTTAATAGCTAGAAAGGTTTTGTGGAAAGCACTGCAGAATGGGTTCGACATTGTAAAACGTGTCATTTTTTTATATTTTAAATATTCTTGCTCTGTCCCTCTTTACAGTGTGGATATTGAGGCTGAAATGACCAAGTTTGCATTTTACTATGTTGGAATTGGAGTTGGAGTCCTTATTCTGAGTTACTTTCAGGTATAGAAGAAACTTTATTCTCATCTCATGTAAAACCTTTAACTGTACTGTAATGCTTATTCAGATGAATGTACTTCAAAGAAACGGTGCAATATTAACATCTGTCTAGTATCAGAGATTTAGTCGGGGTTTTACCATACACATCCTTTAAATCTCAGTATTGCGCAAGGTATCCAGCAGACAGAGATATTATTGTACCAGAATAAGTGTTTGTTTTTAAATTCACAGTATTCATTAGCATTCACTTTTTCTTTTCAGATAGCTCTCTGGGTTTCTGCTGCGGCTAGACAGATCCAACGCATCAGGAAAATGTACTTCAGGAAGATAATGTGCATGGAGATTGGCTGGTTCGACTGTAACTCCGTCGGGGAGCTGAACACAAGGATATCTGAGTAATGTTCAATTCTTCTGTGTTATCTTGTGCTGTTTGCTCAGACATTAGTGGTGTTAAATATTAAACTAAGCATTGGCAAATCAAAACATATGTGAAGAATAATCAGCTTTTTAGTGGATGATAAACTACGTATATGAACACATTAAGTTGATTACTGCAGCATGTTTTACAAGAAAATATTTAAGATTTTTTACTTTTAATTAAAATGTGTTACATGTCTTTTCTTGTTTAGTCTTTATTAGTGAAATTTACTACCAATTTCTGAGCAAAGAAAATCAAAACAAACCCTACTCCAGTATTATCCATTGCAATAACATTTTGTTTGTTTTTCATATTTATGATTTTTGTTCCATGCAGTGACATCAACAAAATCAACAATGCTATAGCAGACCAGGTGTCCATCTTCATCGAGAGGATCTCAACGTTCATATTTGGTTTCATGGTGGGATTTGTTGGCGGATGGAAGCTGACGCTGGTGGTAATAGCAGTGAGTCCTCTCATAGGATTGGCTGCAGGACTCATGGCGATGGTTGGTATCATTATAGAAAGTTTAATATGATAAATGTAAATGTAAAAACATGAACGGGAGAAATCTCAAAAGGAATAGTTGTGTTGCACATTTACTCCATCAGAGATGTCGATGAGTTTGTTCTTCATCAGAGCAGAATTGGAGAAATGCATCACCATTAGAGAGTCAAAACAGTTGATAAACACATCACAATAATCCAAACCACTTCAGTCCGTCAGCTGACATCTTGTAAAGCCAAAAGGTTTTGATGGATTTGTGTTTTTTCTGCAAACATTCCACTTTTCACTACACAAGCCAGTAATTGAGTGTGAATTTTTTGTAGATTATTGCTGTTTTCATCAGCTTTAGACTCTCATTCTCACTCTCATTCTCGCACCCATTCACTGTAGAGGATCCATTGGTAAGCAAGTGATTTGGTGCTACATTTCTACAAATCTATTCTGATGAAGAAACTAACTTGGTAACACTTTATTTTAGGGTCTCTTAAAGGGGTCATCCTGTGCCGCATGCACTTTTGCAAGCTGTTTGGACTGAAATGTGTGTTGGTAGTGTGTGTACACAACCACCCTAAAATGATAAAGTATTTTTATTAAATTAAAAGAGAAACGAAGTAGCCCCTTCTGAAATCAAGCCGTTCTCAAATGTATGTCAGTGTGGCGTCACATTGACAGAGGCCAGTCCCACAATAGTTGATTGACAGCAGCATGTCACACAGAACCACACTGAACTGGTGTCTTACCTCAGACCCGCCCTGAGTGAGCCGTCATCAGACCGAGACACAGAGGCAAACATCATATTAGTTTGTGGAAAATTGTCTTTGTATGACCCCTTTAACTAGTTGCTTATCAGCATGCATATTAGAAACATTAACCATTCATTAGTAGTACACTCTTAAAATAAATAAAAGGGTTCTATATAGCACCAAATGCGGTTCTTTGATTTGTAATCATAAGAGACCTTTAGTGCTATTTAGCACCTATTTTCAGAGGCGCTGAGAACCTTACTCAGATGTACTGTAATTCCAAACCCATCCAACTCACTTTTGATGAACACAAAATGTGCCTTATGTAGGTCATGTGTCATAGCCCATCTTATGAGAAAACAAACTCACTCAATATAGAAAGTTTGAGTAAACTGAAACGAGTTATTTCAAATGAATATTCAAAGATAACTCTAATAATGAAAACTCAAACTCAGTAAATCGATACAGCAAAATAACTTAATCTACAAGCTTCAAGATATGATATATTTGGTCATGCAAGTACAAGTCAGTTTGGAAGAGTTCACAATGGTTTGATTTGTTGGTATGATGTTACAATACACGAGGTAAGTCACTTTCTCTTGGTGTTTTCCAAAGAGCAACAACTTGGTCTTCGCAGTATCACCATTTAAAGACAATTATGTCTATGACGATAAGTTTAGGACAGGACAAAAATATTGTTAATAATAAAACATCATAAAACGCAAATTTAATGTTAGTTAATGAGACGTTAAACACTTTCATTAAAACCTCCATGTCAGCACCATGAGTCAAAGAAAATGGCATCTAAGAGAAGAACCCTACAGGTGCTTTATGCCTTGTTCTACATGACCTTATTCTACATCCTAATCCTACCAAATACCTAAACTTACCTACTAATTATTAATAAGCAGTAAATGGAGGTAAGTTATGAGGTAAAGTCATAGTTAATAGTTATAGTAATAAGTATTCCTTATTCTAAAGTGTTATCACAAACTCATGTACATCTTAGATGACTACCTGAAGGTGAGTACGACATGTTCAGCGACTTTTGGTGACATTTTGTGTTTCATCTTTTCATTTTCTTTCCGATTTAAGTGTGCCATAAATTATGTAAATATATCTTTTTTGTTGTGAAGGCTGTGGCGAGGTTGACGGATCATGAGTTGATGGCATATGCTAAAGCAGGAGCAGTGGCTGATGAAGTCCTTTCCTCCATCAGAACGGTGGCTGCTTTTGGAGGAGAGCACAAAGAGGCAGAGAGGTACAGTGTGCCCTTTTTTTTTTATCTGTCAATGCAAACCTATTTACATCTGGATATATAAAATGACAGAAAGCACACTGAATGTAAAGGCCTTCTGAACCTGCAATACTGTGGATTGTAAAAAGTAGTCATTTTGGTTGGAATGAAGTAGTTGGAAGAGTAGAAGTGCTGATGATGTTATTCATATAAGGTAAGACAAAGCATGAAATTGCATCTTGGTGAAAGAATACAAAAGCATTGTTTTAATTGAGATAAGTCTTCCAGTTATGCATGCATTAGTAGAAACTGCAGAGTGAGAGTTTTTGAATGTTTTTTTCACAGGTATGACAGAAATCTTGTGGAGGCCCAGGCGTGGGGTATTAAGAAGGGAGCGATAATTGGTGTGTTTCAGGGATATCTGTGGTGCATCATATTCTTGTGTTATGCACTGGCTTTCTGGTACGGCTCAAAACTGGTCATTGAAACCAAAGAGCTCACGCCCGGTGGCCTTGTTCAGGTATAACATCAAAGTAAAGTGAATTGAAGTAAAGTAAAGATATGTTATGTTATATGTTATGTTATGTTATGTTATGTTATGTTATGTTATGTTATGTTATGTTATGTTATGTTATGCTATGCTATATTTAATTTCAACACAGTGCTCAGTAAATTTTTATTTTATAAAATCTTTTTTGTTCTTTTCAGGTATTCTTTGGTGTTCTTATAGGTGCCATGAATCTGGGCCAGGCCTCTCCTTGTCTTGAGGCCTTTGCCTCTGGTCGGGCCGCAGCCAAGAGTATATTTGACACTATTGACAGGGTGAGAATAACACACACACACACACACATATAGTTCTTCTCACAAAATCAATGAATTTCATTCTTTCAGCTTCAGGGACAGATTAATCACTGTCACATCCTGTTCCCGTACAGGAACCAGAAATCGATTGCTTCTCAGAAGAAGGTCATACGTTGGACAAAGTTAAAGGTGACATTGAATTCCACAGCATTGACTTCAACTATCCCTCCCGTCCAGAAGTGAAAGTGAGTTATGTTTTTAGCATGCATAATTTTATCTAATGTTTGCGTTAAATTCTTTTAAAAATTGACTGGCTGTATCTTGTGTTCAGATATTAGAGGATTTGAATGTTGTGGTCAAAGCTGGTGAGACGACTGCATTTGTTGGACCTAGTGGATCAGGAAAGAGCACAGCAATACAACTCATTCAGAGGTTCTACGACCCAAAAGAAGGAATGGTACAATACAAAATAGTGTTGTTTATGTATATGTATATGTGTGTGTATATATATATATATATATATTTATATACACGCACACATGTATATATACAGATGCTGGTCATATTACTAGAATATCTTCAAAAAGTTTATTTATTTCACCAATTCCATTCAAGAAATGAAGCTTGTAGAATGTATACATTCAGTCCACACAGACTGATATATTTCAAGTGTTTATTTCTTTAATTTTTATTATTATAACTGACAATTTATGAAAACCCCAAATCCAGTATCTCAGAAGTATTCTTATCTCATCATTATACATTACCCTCACTCTGTTCTCCTACTTGATAATGTTCAGTGCTTTGCTACAATCTGTATTGTTGAAGGCCCTATATAAATAGTGATTAATTGATATAAAGGGATTATTAATAGTTAAAATTAGCTTTTATTTTTACATGATTAGTTTTCATTTTATTTTTTTTTAATTCATTTTTTATTCACATTTATTTACATTACATTTTGGATTGAGTAATTTTTTTAAATAATAAAATAATTGTTAATAAATAATCTTTATTTAAACAATCAGAAATAATAAATTAGTTTTAGTTAACTTTTATATATAAATCTAAAACCAAATATTTGATCTAGTATTGAAAATCTAAATTATTGTCAATTTTAGGTCACTCTGGATGGCCATGACATCAGAAGCCTGAATATTCAGTGGTTGCGTTCTCTTATTGGTATAGTGGAACAAGAGCCTGTCCTGTTTTCAACTACGATCGCCGAGAATATCCGATACGGCCGTCCTGGAGTCACTATGGAGGAAATTATAGATGCCACCAAACAGGCCAATGCTTACAACTTCATCATGGATCTTCCTCAGGTATGCATTACCTTATTAATAAATTACACAAAATAACACAGGAAGTGCACTGCAGGTGAATAGGGTAAACTAATAGTTATCAGCCAAATGCCTATAATCTCAAACTTAACAGGTACATGGAAAAAAGTGTTTCTGCCTGATTTTTCTCCTTAATTAAAAATAAAAATTATATTAGTTTTGCATATATTAATTTTGAATATCAAACAAAACTAATTTTATGATATCATGCAGACATTTGACACATTGGTGGGTGAAAGTGGGGGTCAGATGAGTGGAGGGCAGAAACAGAGGATCGCCATTGCTCGAGCACTGGTCAGGAATCCCAGAATCCTCCTGTTAGACATGGCCACATCAGCGCTGGATAACGAGAGCGAGGCTGTGGTACAGGAGGCCTTGGACAAGGTGAGTTTAAAAACGTCTTTTAACTAAGACCAAAATATAACAAATTGTAATGTTTTCAAGCACAGTCCCTCATCCGGTCCTGACTTTTTGAAGTAGAGTCAAATCAAAATTCACCTTCTGGATTTCTCACATTATCACAGTTTATGCTATAGTTTAAAAAATAGTAATAAAATATGACAAGTATTCTATATTTGAACTTTGCCAGAACAAATTCATCTTGATAATATCAAATTACTTTAATAGATGGTATAAAATGGATTACAGTCAACCAAAAATTACCCAGCTGTTAAATTTAAGTAGATAATTAAAACCAATTTAGATTTAACCATTAAAAAATACCAGGGTAATTTATAATATATACTACAGTGTTTTTGAATCATAAAGTAATCAAATCAATTTGTTGTGGTAATTTTATAGTTGCTCTGGTAGTCTAACACCTATGTAATATAAACAAATTGCTTATATTAATAAATATAACCGTTCTATGTTTTATGTAACTAACTAGGGTATATTATACGGTATGTGTTTATATAGGGTGTACAACTACAACAAATATGGTATATTGTACTACAATACACTACAGTTACACTGCAGTAAAAACTAAAGTATATTACAGTATTTATTACAGTTTATCATATAATTAATATGCTGTAGCATGCATTAACAAAGTGTTGTAAATGCTTCAATACTATCAATCACTTTTTTTATATAGTGCTTTTACAGATTGTAGCAAAGCACTGAACATTATCAAATAGGAGAACAGAGTGATGGTAATGTATAATGACGAGAGTAAACTACTCTCTGTCTTTGTAATCAAAATTATGATTATCACTAGAAATTAGATGTTCCCAACTAAGCAAGCCAGAGGTGACACCGGAAAGGAACCAAAACCCCATGAAACCAAAACCCCCAGAAACCAGGCTTACTGGGGGCCAGTTCTCCTCTGGCTGGATGTCCAGCACCTAATTTCCAGTTCAGTTATAAGCGCATGTCAGATTGTGCAAAGGGCTTATAGTGTGTGCATTTGGTTCTGGTAATCTGTCCACAGGGCTCATCTAATTGTTCTGGTATCCGATGAAGATGATCTCTTTTGTGCTGATATGGACTGAGAAACAAAATAAGAGAGAGACAGACTAATATTCGGATAGATGCCATTCTTTTTACGATGTAACGAGTACATCGTGTGTTAAGGGGAGTGTTCCCCGTTCCGGCTGATCTAATTAATGCAGCCTAACAATCCTTTAACGGATTTGATTAATAAATGTGTATCAATGTGTTAAGTGTAAGCCAGAGTAAAGAGATGTGTCTTTAATCTAGATTTAAACTGACAGAGTGTGCCCGCCTCCCGAACAGTATTAGGTAAATTGTTTCAGAGTTTGTGTGCTAAATCAGAAAAAGATCTGTGTTTTATCTTTGTTATCAAATGGCCAGAGTTTTGAGAATGTAGCAGACATGGAGAACTATAATGTGACAAGAGCTCGCTCAAGTACTGAGGAGCTAAGCCATTCAGGGCTTTATGAGTGATTATCAAGATTTTAAAATCTATACAATGTTTGATAGGGCGCCAGTGCAGTGTTGACAGAACACAATTTAGATATGCTCTTGAGATGGAAAAATGCAGTTTTGCAGATGCTGAAAACATGGCTTTAAAATGAAAGATTGCTATCAAACCGCACACCTAGGTTCCTAACTGATGAAGAAGAACTGACAGATCAACCATCAAGCGTTAGACAGTCTTCTGGATTATTGCATGTGCGGTTTTTAGCCCTTTTTAATGCTTTTCTGTAGATTAGCATATTTTCCAGCCAAGCTAAACTAAATACTTCTAGCTTTGTTTTCTTCCAGCTACGCTCCATTTTCCGGGCTGCTCATTGCCTTTCGGACGTGGTTGATTTTTATAGCTGTAATCTTGGGGTGTAGACTCATTTAAAGTAACTTATTCATCTACACAGTCAAAAATGACTGTGATTTTAACGGTAAAAAAAAACTGTGAAAATGCTACGGTAAAAACCCATTAAATGGTTAATTGTAAATTCCTGTAAAATTTACAAGGAAACACCGTAAACTGACATTCCCAGAATTCCCTGCATTGCATTTTAAATTTTGTTTGAATTTGATGGGGTTTTTTTTCTTTGAAATAATTATGTTTCTTAGTTTTTTTTGTAAGTGTCTAGCAACACCTTAACAACCAATAAGATATTTTGAAGAACCAGTTGTTGGTCCCCATTGACTTCTATAGTAGGGAAAGAAATACTATGAGGACCATCAACTGATTGCTATCGTTCTAAAATATCATCTATTGTGTTCAACAGTTTTAGCATCCTATAATTTAATGTAACTTTAACGTACATTTAATTGAATGCAGGTTTGTTCAAAAAAGAGATTCTATTTAACTATTTATTCAATGGCTTTTTTCAGGCTCGACAGGGAAGAACAACTATAAGCATTGCACACCGTCTGTCTACCATCCGTAACGCTGATGTGATCGTGGGCTTTGAGCATGGACGTGCTGTAGAGAGAGGCACACACAGCCAGTTACTGGAGAGAAAGGGAGTTTACTTCACACTCGTAACCCTGCAGAATCAAGAAAAGGATACAGACAGTGATAAACCAGAGGACAGTAAGTACAGATGGTTTTTGAGGTCATTGGAAACCTGTATCCTGATATTTTTTTCTGTGAAACATTCCCAAGCAGAAATTTTGCATCCCTTCACCAGTGAATTTTCATGCATTGAAAGAGACCTGTCTAGCCATGCATTTTTATGAGAATTAAAAAAAATCTTTGGAAGCCTAAAAAAAATTTAAAAGTTAAGTCTGACTTTTTTTTGCAAATCTAAGAAAAGACGCCAGAATGTTTAGATGTTGTTGTTGTTGTTGTTGTTTTTTTTTTAAATAACAGAATTGCAATACATAAAAAGTCACAATAGCAAAATATAAACAACTGACAACACATTTGTAAAGTGGTGCATTTTTCAATCCATATGCAAAAAAACAATCTTTTTGGTCTGTTAATTGTAGCTTGAGAGGTCATTTGTGACATGCAACAACACTTCTAACCACTTCTTCTAAGCATCTACTATAATAATGAACATATATTAAGAAAAGGACCTGCAAAACCTATTTGCAACCATCTCCAGCACTCACCCAGAAATTCCCACGGGTGAAGAGGGACATGACTTGGCATTCGTTGTTCTTGTTGACAGACTACACACTCCTTACAGCTTCTTTCTACATTCAATCAATTTTTGACCACCACACATATTTACGGGCCAGAGCTTTCATTTTAACTATGCTAGGGTGTCCTGAGGGAATTTCATGCAACACTGATTTCTGAAATTTGAATGGGACAATCACTTGTGCACCCCATAACACACCCCTGATCTTTTTTTAGCATTAAACACTTTCGAATCTTCTGATACTTGGCCAACCTTCCACTACATACTGCTAAACTTCAGAAAGCTTTTGGTCTGTTCTAGTCGCTCTGACAATCTGTGATGCAATAAGAGGAGCCTCCTGCAGATGATTAGTTCGAAAAAAGGTGACATGCGCTGATATTTCGTATAAATTAATTAAATAATGCTCAATCCTTTTTTCTCAATCTGTGAATATTTCTTTTGAGCAAGGTACGAGAAGCATATGCAGTAAGATGCTCTTATTATCACAAGCTAAACTTAAAGAATACTGAGGATTCTGGAATTAATTTTGACATTTTGTAATGCTACCTAAATATTGACTAAAAGTACTGTAAAGCCCTATTCGGACAGGACTAGTTTTACAGGGGGTCATTAGAAAATATATTGTTTCACAGACGTACTCTGTGATTTAAATCCCATCTGAATCTGCCATGTCTGTGTTTTTCTCTCACAACCTCTGTGATAATTCAAGAGTCCGAATGCAATGTCTGTGATATTATTTTTCACAACACGTTTCCGTGTTTTAGCCAATGCAATATGCCGTAGATCATCTTACCACACGCACATTTAATATACTGTATTATGATATATAAAATAAATAAATAAACACAAATAAAGAGCCAGATCACGTGAACAGTTAAGACTGGCTATTGTAATATCAGTATCAGGTAAGATAACTCGCGTTCATTTCTGCACTCGGTTACATATGTTTTAATTATCAAAATTAAACATGGGTTTGCTACAAATAAAAATCATAATAGTTGAACTAAAGTAACCACACATTAACATGGTTTTGCTATACTAGCCATTTAGCTTCCCCCTCGTATTTGTGATTATAGTAATTGTAATCAATCTGAATGACTACAGCAGGGCACGCATACAGAGCGCGTGATCTGTGACGCCCAGATGTACAAAACAGACCCTCTCACCTCTGTCATAAACACGGAGGTGTTAGTCCCGACCGTAATGGTACATGAAGATCACAGACGACAGGTATAAGAATCGAAGCTCACACGTACAGTAGTTTAGAAAACTAGTCTTGTCCGAATAGGGCTACAGTGCAATTCGGCTAGGTATACATCCGCGCTAAAATATCAAGGGGAACGTCATCAGAGCTTGTGTAGTATAGACCCAGCTCCCAACAAAACTTTGTGAATAAATTAACAGCGATAACGCAGCACATTAATCCCGATAATGGCCCACCACTATTAAGGCCTTTCACATTTAAAGGTGCAGGTACTGTATATCTAGAATAGTCCTCACCTTGTCGGATACACTCCTCCTTCCATCTAACCCTTTAAAGTAGTCCAAGTCTGTAGAAAAACAGTGGACTTGGCAACACAGCGCATGAAAGCATCATTGTTTGTCAGTCTGTTATCGCAATTATACGATTCTGACAAAAAAGCAATTGCAAGAAAAAAGTAAAAATTATGAGATATTTTGTTCCCTTGTCTGTCAGTCACTATGACGTTATGTCGTGACGACAGACTGGGGTCATTCAATTGGGAGCCCTGA
>JAUMHP010000057.1:18784135-18794153 GCA_032361065.1 Enteromius trimaculatus
CTAAGAGATTGATGGGTTTTGTTGTTGAATGTATTAATGAACAGAGCAGTAGTGATTTACCCCGACATCTGAGTGACTGAAAACGTGGAAGATTAACGTTACGTTTGGTTCTGAAGGGAAACGTGCCCTTGATAAACTGAAATACGTTTATGTTCACGCAAATAATTTGATCCAGCCTCACCTACAGAAGCAGTGAGTATAGTGTCTTTTAATGAATCTTTGCAAATCGCCTTTCTTTATAATGTGGTAATTAGCAAGTTTCACTATGAATACGGCTAAAAGAAGATCCTCTGAGAGTGCCTCGGAAAAGAGGGGCGGAGTCAGCGGAGCTCGTGAATATTTAAAGGGGAAGTACACATAACAGTTTTTGACAGGGTAAAATGTGTGTTTTTTACCTTATCTTTAAGAAATTCTAAAACCAACTATACTACAAACTTTTCATTAAGACCTTAAAGAATCATATTAGCTTAGAAAATTGGCTTTGTATGACTCCTTTAAGGAAAATGTGATGACTTCATATCCCTTTTTAATAAACTAATGTTTTATTTTACATTTTATGTACATTTACTTGATGTTGAGGGTAAAAACTGTGTCCTGAAGCAACACTGCACTAAAACGCTCTGCAGCAGTCGCCCTATTTTTCAACATGTCAGCTGTATGAGTCACTCTAAACCAGTTGTTCCACCACAAACCAAACACAAACACACACACACACACCAGACGCCCCAGTGCTGATTCATGTAACCCTTTCCCCTATTCTTTTGCAATTTTTTTCCATCCATCAATTTCTCCAAGCCTGAATACTCTAGAAAAGTGTTTCTTAAACTTTTCAGGCCAACAATCAGTTGAATTAGACTGGCCTTTGCAGATCCCTTAAAAACATATGCACATCAAAAATAACATGTTTTAAATTCTAACTTACACCTCCTGATAAACGTATGCTCAAAACTGAGTGCTGAATTCAGTGCTGAGTCTAAATCAGCCCACTCTTTAAACCTTTTTTTTTTGGCTGATTGTCTTTGAAGTGATTAAATGCACAACCTGAATGCAATGTCACATTCGATATCAATGGATGAAAGCTTCTGGCAGGTGCACAAACATACATGTAAAATGCCAGTGCAGGATGTGGGCATAAAATGTGGCCTGTGCATGAGTCTTACCAAGCCATAAAAATATATTAAAACTGAGAATCAGACATAAAATAGAAATACATTTTGGAATGAATTGTATTTTTTACTACCACATTGTACATTTGCAGTGATGTGCTATATAACGTCTGATATCTATGAGAACTACTGCTATTAAGACAGATGGCAAGGCCATTAAAACTACAGATTAAAGTAGTCTTTTCCAGAAAAAGGGAAGAAAAATGCAGTGAGAGATGCTTATATGCTGAAAGGAATAAATGACCAAGTAGGCAAAAAAACAGAAACATGTTCACATTTTTGCACAGCAGGTTTCATCATCTCAAAGTCAATACATTTTTTAGAATGGGTTTCTGGCTAAAAGCCTGAAATAAGGTCTGTGGTTAACATGAGCTCAAGATATTTTCATGTTTTATTCTACAACATTAAATGCATTAATAATACGCTACTTGTGATTTTGATTGTGTGTTTACTGATGATAAGCTTAGCTGAAGTTTATACCATACATTATCTTTTTCTCTTATGTGTCCTGGCCGGGATTTCTAAATTGCCTAAAATGCCAGTATTGTGCTTTGTTTACTGTTTTGTTTACTCCTATAAAGGTATATCCCAGTATACCTTGAAGTACATACTTCTAGTGTACATGTTAGTACCTAAATGTTAATTATTAATACCACTTGAAAGGACACTGTCACAGTAAAAGCTTTTGTCCTTTTTATCTGAGAGTGTGTAGATCCCACCCCTCTGCATGCTGTGATTGGTTGATAGGGTTAAATGCCTGCATGCTATTGGTCAAACTACATTGCAGTCAATGGCATACATGGCATACAAATTAATTTTTTATGCTATTATATGGATTGAAGCACGAAACACTCATGATCATCGTCATGTGGTGAATGTGGCCAATCATGAGAAGCTGTGACTTCATCACAGCCTGGTGCAGTCGCTCTTGAAATGCTGCGCTGGCTGAGCAAGCCGGCTGTTCTCAAAACGCTCTCGCGTTACTTTGATGCCACACGTGAACGTCACTCATAAATGCATGAAAAGAAACTGAAAAAAGAAAGTAAATCAAAAAGGTGATTCCGTCATTAGTTCTCTAAAAATGACATGATTGCTGAAGTATTGAAGTATGAGCTGAAATATTTTCAGGGGGAAAGAGTTTCAGATCGCTTTATTGTCAAACAAGGATTTATCAGTAATATTTTACTGATATTTAAGGGGAAAGCAGGTGGGTTAAGCTTTAATATATTCCTCTATACCTCCCACATCAGAGCGGACAAAGAAATGAGTGTCACAGCCAAACAAACACCTAACGCAGACACACAGCATTCCCCCGGGTTCCTCTGACAGCACTCGTCCGGTCCTCTGGGGTTTACCATGTGATATATGCCATTAATTACTGCTTTGATATTCACATAGACAGAGCTCCCTGTCGCTCCGCATGAGAAATGAAAACAACATCAATTACTATTCCTTTAAGGTTGAGCTCCAGCACAGACGGACATGGAAACCACCCACAGAAACACTCACGGACTGTGTGAACACAGACTGCAGAGTGACACGGAAAAACTCCAAGATACATCAGAGTGTACTTTCAGCAATCTTTAGGGAATATTCAATAGGATAATTGTTTCTGATCAATTCTGATCCAACTCCAATTATGGGAAACACAATTTTTAACCACTTTTTATTTTAAGTAATAACAAAAATGAATGAATTTAAAGACTTTGAATATCTTAATAAAAATAAAATAATTAAAATAATATATATATATATATATATATATATATATTGTGCTATCAAACGATACATAATTTAAATAATATTTACACTTGTACTGTGTATTTTTATAAGGTATATATAAATACACACATGTACAGTATATATTTTTAAAATAATTTTAATGTATTTATATGTCTATATTTATATATAAACAACATATTTTGTTGCATATACTATTATTGAGCTGGTTATTATTTTTACTGTTTTGTTTGTTATTTTAATACTTTTATTTAAACTAAATGAAAATGTGAAATGTTGCCTTGCCAATACTTTTTATTTAAAAAGAAATTGAAAATTACATACTCTATCTTTAAATTTGAGCAAAGGTTTGTGAAAACAAACAAACAAAAAAATATATTTATAAAAAACATGGAATAATAATAATAATAATAATAATATAAACAATAATTATCAATAAATCAATCAATAAAACTCTTTCCTTGTAAAAAAAAAAAAAAAAGTCTTGATCATTTTGAACTATTTAAAAATAGTTTTCTTGCTTCTTCAAACATCTACCGACCGTTTGGTTGAAATGGTTTCAAAAGGCTGAACTAATATGAGGATTATACAAGCTCTAGCACTCAGTCCTAACTGGAAGAAAGCAATGCATTTTTCAGTGTGTTGCTTGGGTCATTATTTGAGAAGCTTTGGACGTCTTGCTTTCAGATGCTGTACTGAAAGCACCAGACAGAAAATCAGAGCCACTGGGCTTCAGCTGAAGCCTGACCTTAAACAACCTTCCAGATACACCTATTCTCTCTAAGTCTCCTCATAAACAGAGATGCTCTGTTCTCTAGCTGATCCGTGATGTTGTCTGACAGGAGGGTTGCGAAGAAGCACAGGCAAATACAGATCCTGGAGCTACTAAATGCATTCTCTATTAAACCGAGAAGAGGCTTTTCACAGGCACTTCTTTATAAACCACAGCTGAGAAAAAGAATGAATCTGTTGGGCTAATGATGGCTTTGGAGAAATGAAAGGGCAGTTTTTGCTGTTTGGTATCTTGATAATAACACGCTGCAATTTTGAGCTTTATTCTTGATCAATAGTAAAAACAAACGAGCAGGAGTTATTTACTTAATTTGAGGTTAGTGCAGTTGCCTGGAAACAGGTTAGTTAGACATGGTCGGAGGTGGATAGAGAAAGAGACAGAAATGTGCATTTGAGTGAAATTTATAGATCTCATCTATAGAATTTAGAAAATTACTGCAGTTAGTTCAATATTTACTCACTAGCAAATCAGCGATTTTATCCACACTGATCCAACAGAACAGCAAAGAAGACTGTGTACATTTTTGAGGAAATAACTACAATCCCCAAAAAGCACAGCAAATAACAATTTCAATAAAACTTTGGTTATTATTATTTTATTATTATTAAACAATTTTTTTTTAATTTGACATGAGCTAACATTTGGTTGAATATTTTTATTAACCATTTGTAGCAATATATTAATAACAATAACAATAATTATGATAATAATAATAATAATAATGTAATAATATAACCGTTTTATAACAGTTTTTTTTTTATTTATTTAGTATTAGTAGTAGTAGTATCTATTATTAGTATTATTATTATTATTATTATTATTTGTAAGGCTGCATTAATTATGTATGAATATGACTATATATCAATAGTGTGTCACACTCAGAACAAGGGACAGACATGAGAGTTCAGGCAAAAGGGGAGAATTTAATCACAACATAAATATCTCCAATCAACTGAGAACAGCAGAGGCAGTCTTTATGCAAACGAATGTAAGAATCAAACAAAGTCAAAACGTCTCTCCTTATCCAAGGAGGGAGAATCCAGCAGTAGGTATATTGGGCAGATCAGAGGTAGCAGCCTTGAGCTCAGCTGGTGAGAAATCGAGGAGCGTGAGCTTATGAAGTAACTGCACCGGGTAAGCAGGAGATCAGTGGCTGGTTTAGCTGATGACGTGACATAATGATAATAAAGTAATAATATAACCATTTTTTAATGGTTTTGTTTATTATTTACTATTTAATTATTATTATTATTATTATTATTTTAAAAAGGCTGCACTAATTGTATATCAATATGACTATAAAATAAAAACAATAATGATTATTAAGACAATCCTTTCTATTAAATATAAGTAATTTGCTGTGCCTTATGGAATTGTAGTTTATTGTTAACAAATATTCAAATTTTTGTATGGCTGCACAGAAAATAAATATTTACTTACAATGAAAATAATAATATAAACATTTTTTTTAAATTACATTCTGTAATTTGCTGTGCTTTATGGTTTTGTGTTTTTTAAATTATTATTAATGTTAATTATTTATTAAAAATAATAAAAATAATAATAAAATGTATAATTATGAATTATTGAAATATATTATTACACATTTATTAAAAATAGCAAACAAACAACAATTTAAAAAGATCACAAATCATAATACTAATAATCATTTAATCATTTTAATTTTCAACAGTAAAATTACAATATGCATCTTTATATGCATAATTGTTTTGTAACTGCTTCTTGAATGGTTTATAAATACTGCTCCTTACAGGTTTGGTGGATGTTGTATAAACAAGCCTTACAAGTTACTCATGCATTTTTTTTTCTTTAAAACTTTAAATCATTTAAATCAGACTAGTTTTGGCTGTTTTTATGGAAAGGCCCATGGCGTATTGTCTTCTTAAATGCATATTAAGCCATATACTGCACAAACTGTAAACAGTATGGTAATACAGTACTCCGAACATAACCTGATTCTGTCAGTGTTGTATTTTTTGGCTCAGATTTTTAACAAGTTGACATTTTCATACCAAAAGTTCAGTTGTATTTGTCCTCATTTTTGTTTTCGTTTTTTTGTTTTTTGGCACAAAAAGCAGAAACATCGATTGATTTACAGCACAGACTCTCATTAGTGCTGTAACCCTGACTGACTTTACGGGTTTTTTTTGATCGTCTTTCGCACTTTGCGAGGGAAGAATCGCAGCTCACTCAGAGAGTGAATTATTCCACACCCACAGAGAATAAGGAATATTTTTAGTCTCCATAGAAACACTGTGTGACCTGAACGTTTCCACAGATTGTGTGGTCAGTTCTGTGCGTTTCACTTCATTATTTTGTCAGAGAGCTTTTGTAAAATCTGTCAGACGCTGTGTGTTTGTTGACTTTAAGCCTGACGTGGTTATTGCGTAACATCAGAGATGACCATAATCATGTTGCGCATTCAATCTCAGCCAAAAAAGGGAATATAAATACGACACTTTCTTGTTTTGACATAATCCACAATAAACTTCAGATCTGGATTGAGGAGTAGATTAAAATAGTTGCAAAATAGTGTGTCTCTGTCCAGCATCCAGAAGCTGAACTATGGGTTTTAATAATATAAGACTATAGCACTGAGTGGAGCAGAGCTGAAATAAAATAAAAACAGCTGTGGTGTAACAATGGTGTAACTTTAAAAAAAATGAAGAAAGAAAGATATAGTCATACAGTAAATATCAGAACTGTAATTTCCCAGTTGCATTGTAAATTGTTATTATTATTATATGTGTGTCACGTTTTATGTCTGTTTAGTTTGGTTTATTCTGTGTTTTTTGTATTCTTGGTTTAGTTTCGTTCTCACTCAGTTTAGTTCAGTTCATGTCTTCCTGTCTGCCCTTATTTGGTCATTGTATATGTTACGTGTAGTGATATCCTTTTATGTTTGCACTATTAAAAGACGTTTACTTTTTGAAGAAATCTACGATCTCCTTCATTCCTCCTGCACGCACCGTGACAATGTGACCCTGGACCACAAAACCAGTCTAAAGTCACTGGGGTATATTTGTAGCAATAGCCAAAAATATATTGAATGGGTCAAAATTACAGATTGTTTTTTTTGCCAAAAATCCTTCAAGCTTTAAGATCAAGTTTCATGACGGTATTTAGTCAATTTCTTACTGAAAATATATTCAAACTTAACTTTTTGATTAGTAATATGCATTACAATATAAGTGATTATATAGCAATTTGACTATATAATAATATTAATAGTAATGATGATGACTATTATTATTATCATCCTTATTATTATTTACAAACAAGCACAACAAAGCTGGGATTTTATTTAATATAATATAATAAATAAATAACATTATACATTTTTAAATTGTCACAATAAATATTATAAATTCTATCACTGTAAACGTTACAATATTGTATATACATATTATATATAATTTATGAGTAAATTACAATTTTTAGCAGAAATATTGCAATTTGATACCAAATCGTGTATCCTTAGGCTTTTCTGTACAGTTAGATTTCAAAGGCCACTGAATATGCTCTCCAAAGTGCCTTCATCAAAAATCATTGTGGCTCTATTATTCTGTGAGAGAAAGACATGATTTCATGGTTCTCATTAAGCTACACTCAAACGTGAGCGTGTTCTGTGATCTCTGAAGACTTCTGTGGCTTAATTGCCTCTGAAGTAAATGGCACAGTGTCATGCTTCAGCACTGATCAGATGATCACTATAACCTCTGGGGCTTTCAGACCCAACCAGAGAT
Source organism: Enteromius trimaculatus (assembly GCA_032361065.1). Classification (NCBI taxonomy): domain Eukaryota; kingdom Metazoa; phylum Chordata; class Actinopteri; order Cypriniformes; family Cyprinidae; genus Enteromius; species Enteromius trimaculatus. Next base: position 18,791,602 of record JAUMHP010000057.1, read on the forward strand.
CAGACACGAACTGACGAATCCCACCGCTGAGGATACAAACTGCTGATTTACAAGCGATAAGAGCAACGGCGAGCTGGTGATGACAGTTTAGCAGAGGTCAAAACTGTGAATGCTGTATTATTTGCTGTTACTGGCAAAATATTCCTTTGCATTCATGTTTAAGTACTGGGAGACTATGGAAAGGATGATAAAGATAGAGGACAAGAATAGGGGATGCTGTGGACAGGATGAGCAAAGACCGCCAACAACATTAAGAGATAAGAGAGAGAAAGATTGAGAGGTAAAGAAAGATAAACAGGAATAGACTGTGGCCTACTTGCCTTCATGCCGCCTAACTAGTGGACATAGGGTAAACAGATGACACCGATCTAGTGCAGACATGCTTCCCTCAGCCAGAAACCCGCAGGGAACAACACAAACCAAATTAAATCACGAAGGCTTTAACTTGAAATCAAAATTTAACGTATTACTGTTCAGAAATTTGGGGTCGGATTAATTTTTCTAGGACACATTAAAAAGATCAAAAGTGACAGTAAGGACATTTATACTTATTAAATATAATTACAAAACAGTTCTATTTAAAATAAATGCTGCTTTCTGAGCTTTCTATTCATCAGAAAAAATCCTGAATACAAATTAAATAAAAATTTCCATAAACACATTAAGCATATCAGCAAATCAGCATATTACAATTTTTTCTAAAGGGTTATGTGACACTGAAGACTGTGGTAATGATGCTGAAAATGCAGCATTGCATCACAGAAATAAATTACAATTTAAAATATATTCAAATGTAAAAATATTTCACAATTTTACTGTATTTTTAATCAAATAAATGCAGTCTCATTGAGCTTAAGAGACATTTCAATAATTCTTCGAAAACATTACCGACCCCAAACGTTTGAACAGTACTATACTTCATAACGATTCCGTACTGTAAACGATTCATCAACAGCAAATCATTTCAAGTCCTATCCTACATCTTTTCTTAAAGTGGCCCTATTTCAGATTTGTGAAAATGACTTTTCATGCAGTGTGTAGCACAGCTCTTAGTGAATAAAAACATCCTGCAAAGTTTTAAATCTGAAAGTACACTGTTTATAAAGTTATTGTCTCTCAAAAGAAAGAGTCAACTCTGAATCATTAAAACAAGTCTTTTTTAAAACGAGTCCCAAGCCGCTCAAGCTAACGTCAACATGAAACATTAGCATATTGCCCGCCCACTTGTTGATCTTTTCGTGTTGGTCTGAATGCAAACGGTTTTTTTGCCACTAGGTGCCACTTTTAAAGTGTTAAAAGCTCACAGACACTGCTTTAAATGACAAAAAAAAAGCGAGATTTGTCAACAGAGCTGGTTCTCACATGCTCTCGCAGAAGCGTGCCAATGTGCTGGGTTTCTCCTGGTTGCGTCGTTGTCTAAACCAGCGTTGGATGGTCCTCACGTCCCAGTCCAGCTGCTTGGACAGACCCTCTAACCTCTTCTCATCGGGGTGCTGGAAGACACAGCAGACAGAAGCATGTCACTGCACAGTCAGAGCACAAACAAACTGCCTCAATGTGGATTTAACAGCGTGAAAAATTCGCTTGGTGCACATTTAAGACCATTGTCTTTAAAAAGCCATCTGCACATACGAGAGTTATCGTAATTTCTGGAGCACTGGGGTTTGCATTGTGAATGAACCAATGTTTTCAGTGAACAAAGCATTCACTTCCTCACACTAATTCATGATTCCCTCTTTTCTAGGAACATTTCATTGACTTTTCGAGCTCACTGAACCCCTTTGAACTTGTCTGAATGACTTAGAATGGCACTGAAGAAAATGCAAACAGAACGAACAAGGTGACCATTAATGACTGAGCAAAAGGGGTCATACGTTCATTCATTCAGTTCACATACAAGTAAAACAAGTAGCGTTAGGAAAACCAAAGCAAGAGTTTGGCACTAAAACAGATTTTACAGTTAAGCTGGGAGATATGGCTGAAAACTGTATCACGATATCAGTGTTTCATATCGGTCGATATCAATAATTATTGATACTTTTATGACCCATTTAAAAATAAGGACCAGCAGAAAAATAGATTACATTTAAACATTTTTATTTTAAACTTAACCCTCCTCTTATCATAATCCCCTCAGTTATTAAGACAGAAATGTCAAAAACCATGGAAAACTCAAATAATTAAAAATTAATTCCACTGCCTCTATCTTATATCTTTGTACCGTTTAGATTCTTTGTCATAAGGCACTGATGCGGAGTATCTCTCCACGGTGGTCTGCTTGCTTGTGCGGTGCTGCAGCTACAGATGTTGCTGGTTGAATACAGCTGTGCTCCAAAGGGTGAGCGCGGCTAAGCGCGAACTAGTGATGCGCGGGTTGGGTATTTCTCCAACCCGTGGGTCACGCTTTTATGAAATTATTTGGACCGCCCCAGCCCGCCCCGCACCACTGTATCTATTTTTACAACCCGCCCCGCCCCCGCGAACATTAAATAGACATACTATAGGCATTGTAATTCAAACGAAAACAGCCTTTATTTACGCCTGAAAGTGCT
>JAUMHP010000057.1:18799609-18811794 GCA_032361065.1 Enteromius trimaculatus
CAGTCTGTCGATACGACATACGTCTCCGTTCCCTCCATCAGGGAACGGGGGTTACAATAGGTAACCTAGACGTTTTTTATATAAAAATGTATTTAATATAAAAAAAAAAATATTAAAAGTATTTAAATTCAGCAAAGCTGCTTTAAATGGTTATTGCTTAGACATTTTAATGAATTAAATTTTTAAATAATTAAAACCTTTCATAATTTAAATTGCATTTATTATGCATTTCTAATTCAAATAAATTGTTATTTTGAACTTTGTAATATTAAAAATATTAATAACATTGTTAAGTATATTATTATATTAAGTAAATATTACAAATATTAAGTATAAATAAAACATTGTTCAACATTGATAACAATTACAATGATTTCTGAAGGATCATATGACACTGAAGACACAAGTAAGTCTTGCAAGTCTTGGAAAGTAAGATGTCACAAGAGTGGAAATGGAGGTGACAGCAGACAGTTCTAATGAGCTTTTGCCACTTAATTAATAATCTCATCCGATTAGAAGCCCTCACATGATGGAAATGCACTAGAAATGATTCTTATATTAAGCTGAAGAGCAGCGATAAGGTTATGGGCGGCTGGATTGATTTGCGGCCTGTGCGCTGTTTGCTTTTGTGGGGCTGAAATGCCATAAATGGGCTGTTGCTCATCATAAAAATTTACAGCAATTGTGCAACGCAGAAAGATGGAAGAGGATGTTTGTGCTTCGGATAATGTGTCCTCTTTCCACAGAGGAAGTCAAGTGATGCCACAGCAGAGACCTCGAGAGCTTTTATCAAGAGGTCTCGGTTGAACACTGATGGCTTTTTTTCTTCTTTTTTTCGCAAAGGTCTGTAAAGTCGTCAACTCTGACCCAAAGGATTTAGCTGGTCCTGAACTTCCTGAACACACGGGTTAAACTAACTCTGATAATAAAATAGGTTTTATCCCTAGACACAATCCCAGAGGAGACCCTGACAGTATATTTCACCTTCAAACTGTGAAGACCAAGATTCAGCTGGAGAGATCTGAAGAACTCTGTCAGACGAAGGTGAAGAGCAGATGGTCTGTGGCATACATAAACACAAAACCTGACACTGCGTCGTCCCGCAGGGAATATGTCAAAACTGCTGCTTTTGTGACATTGAAAGTCAACCCATGTTCAAATGTCAAAACTCATAATAGCGCAAAATTTAAATTAGAGTCTAATTTTCATAACTCACAGGAAAGCATGATTTACTGTTGATATAAAGCGCACACTGACTGGTTTTATCATCTAATTTCATGCATACGACTAGTTGTCACATACATTTTTAAAGATGTTTCTTATGTTCATCAAGGCTGCATTTGTTTGATCAAAAATACAGGGAAATATTATTGTGATGTAAAATAACAATTTTCTATTTTAATATACATTAATTCATTCTGAAGGATCATACGATACTTTAGACTTAAGTAATGACTAATGCAAATTCAGCTTTGTATCACAGAAATAAATTATATTTTAAAGTATATTAAAATAGAAACCCATTATTTAAAATCAATCAATCAATCACTTTTATTTCTATAGCACTTTTAACAACACAGATTCTAGCAAAGCACTGAACATTACCAAATAGGAGAACAGAGAGATGGTAATGACGAGAGTAAACTATATATTTATCAAATGCAGAGAAGGTCTCTGTAGTCAAGACGACGATAATCACTAGAAATCAGGTGTCCCCAATTAAGCAAGCCAGAGGCGACAGCCCCATCCATGAGAACCAAAACCCCATCCATGAGAGAATGGGGAAAAAAACATTGGGAGAACCAGGCTTAGTTGGGCTCAGTTCTCTGGCACCTAATCTCTAGTTCAATTTTAACCACATGTTAGATTGTGTAAAGGACTTATAGTGTCTGTGGTTAAATGGTAAAAATATTACTTTTTCCCTGTGTTTTGATGAACATAAGAAACATCTTTTTAAAAATAACACAAATCGTACTGTTGCCAAACTTTTGACTGGTAGTGTGTATAATTATTATTTATTTCTTTGTTTATTTACTGTTCAAAAATGTTTGGGTGAATCTCCGACTTGAATTGTTTTCTTACTTTTATTCATTTTCTATCACTTTATTATGTCTCAGCAATGTCAGGTGCAATATATATATATATATATATATATTTTTTTTTTTTTTTAATAAATAGTAACATTTATTTAATATAAATATATTTATACATATAAATAAGAATTGCAAGTTTTATTTTGTATATTCTATATGTTTTGTTTTTTTATTAATTTTATTTTTAGTGTTACTAGCTACTAACAGCACTTACTTAAAATAAAGGAAATTATGTTAAAATCTCAAAACATATATTTTCAGTTTAAATGACCTGACATAAAACGATGAGTATTATTACCCAATTCATAATTACCTATACACACAAAAATCAAGGTCAATATTGTTTTATTTATGTATTTATTTTTACATAAATAAACAAATTTATTCAGAAAGGCTATATTAAATTGACTAAACTGAAAGCAAATATGTTTATAATATTAAGAAAGCTGTAAAATATAAATATACTATTTATATCATAATAACACTACTAAAATATATTACTATAATGTTAATATCTAAAATATTTCTATTACATATAAGTGCTGTTCTTTTGAGCTTTCAAATCATAAAAAACATCCGGAAAAAAGATAACATAGTTTCTTCAAAAAATATATATTACTTAAAAAATATTTTCACAATATTACTATTTTTACTGTATTGTTAGAATATATAAATGCAGCCTTGGTAAATATAAGAGACCTTTAAAAATATACATATAAAAATTATTATTATTACTATTATTATTGTTATATATATTATATATCATAGTAGATATGGCTGAAAATGTTTACATTCTCTAGGTACTGAAATATTTTAGATGTCATCAGAATATTCAGGAGTGATGAACAGCAAAATGTAGGTCAAGAGACTCTTAGAAATGTAGGTCATGACGCTTCTTTTAAATGTTTGTAAATATTTTAAACAAGATGACCCAAAATTCTGATTAATACAAGCATATCCAGTCAGGGGTTTCTAAAACATCATCTCAAATACGGTTACTGAATTTACACGACATTAACGCACAATTTGAAGCATATTAAACTTCATTTTGTGCTTTATTTAGTAATTTAGTATTTTACAGTTTCTGTGGTAAAACTGACAAGGTTCCCTTTGTGACAACTTACCCCATACAACAGTGTGACAACATGCCCCTGGGATGGGAGTCAGTGGACATTCTCAAACTTCAGATTTCGTACCAAAAACACAAAAATCAGTTATAGATGGCACACCTAAGAATGATCTAAACAACAAAGAAAGGCACTGACCTACTTTCATCATCAGTATTATTATTCCAGAAGATGGGCCATATTGGGTTCCTGTCATTGTCCTAATTCATACAAAGATTCAGTGACAATGCGAAGGAACTCAATCCTGTCCCATCACCATTATCACCCTCAGCTGAGGATGAACCCTGAGAGCAACATCTTTAGCAGTGATGATGATGCTGCTGCTGATGATGATGATGATGAAGACACGTACCTCTCAAAGACCAGCCGGATCATAAACATGCAGAATGCTAAAGGACACGCCAGATACAGATCCTCGGCTTGTGGAAAGGTGGACTCGTCTGTGTTTTTCAAGTCAGCCCAGGTTACGTTGTGCGGGAGCCAGAACCGCTCGTTCCAGAACCACGCCAGGATCCCTGCCATTTCCAGCGGATCTGAAGTCTCGACGTCCGCGCTGATGTGCAGTCAATGGCCTATGCGGCTTGCGACGCTCTTTCACGCCTGATCTTTGCAGGTCCAGTGTGATGATGATGGAAGCGGGTTTCGCACCGCCCGTTTGTGTTGCGAGGCTCCGCTCTCTTCAATATAGGGAAGTAGAACGCGGCCGACGCGCTCCTCCTCCGCGACGCTGATTGGTCCATGTGCTTGTCAATCATAAAAGCGTTGCTTAAAGAAACAGTTCTGGGGGGAAAAAAATTCCGCTGTCATTATTTACTCACCCTCAAACATGAACAAAACGTACATTTAACATACTATTACTGTATTAAAAAAAAAAAAAGAAGAAAAAAAAAAAAGAAAAGCGAAGTACATTTGAGTGTAGTGTATGAAAGATGGGTTCAAGTGTAGGCTGACAAGCCGTGTAACTAAATACATTTTTTTTAAAATACAGAGATACTAGCCTATGTTTAGTCCCTATTCATGGTGTCCCCAAAAGCACACTTAGTTGATCTTAAGAAGTACTCAAAAAATATTTTTTAATAGCCAAAATTAGTGAGCGAAAATAGAGCTACATTATAGAAGGAACGTCGTCTTGATAATGAACGTCCTGGGCCTCAACATAAATATAAATGCTTCATAACCAGTATCATTTTAGTGTAACATGTACATATTTACAGAGAAAATAATAATTATTTAATATCGTTTCTATTATACTAGCATTATTTTGTAATTAGCTTTTATTGTTAGATTTAGATAGGCTGTTTTTTGTTAAATTTTTTACTCAGTTTGATGCGTACTTTTGCAACTTGTTTATTAGTTTTTCTTTAAATGTTGATATTTAAGTGAAGTTTTATTTTTTGTTCTTTTTAGTTTTTATTTACACAATTGTAAATTTAATGCTGCAACTTGATTGCCGAAGCAACATTGTAATCATTATTTATTTTATTAATTATTTTGTTGTCCTCTGATTTCACGTGAAATTTAGCACTTTTTGTTCTATTAGTCTGGCTTCTTACAATAAACCTACTATAAGAGTCACGCATCAAAAAAAGAGCACATAACTCCAGAGGACTACCTTTAGTTGTCAAATGGTCAAATCTTATGAAATGGCGCCACCTGCTGGTGGACTGATTTTCCCAGTGGTCACTGCAGTGCTGGCCTTTTTTGCGTGTACTTTATTTTACAGAGGTGAGCACAAATATTGATTATATCGTAAATTATACAGCAATTATTATAAAATTCTTTATACATCAAAGCCAAAATCTGACACAATTTTTCTTTTTAAAATCTTTATGAAGATTAAGCTAATGGTTGTTTGTTGTATAGGCTATAGATAAAAATGCAATGAAAGTGTTTTATATGTGTATTTGTTGTGTGTGTGTGTGTGTGAGAGAGAGAGAGAGAGAGAGAGAGAGAGAGAGAGAGAGAGAGAGAGAGAGATTATTCATGAGACTAGACGAAAGAGATTGATTCATAAAAAAAAAAATCACGATATTGTAAAGGGTATTTAATATATATATATATTAGCCTTTACATTTGAGATCGTTAAGCAAATAAACAAATAAAACAACCCACCCCCCTCCCACCCCCAATAAAACAGGGAAACACTTTTTATTGACGGCGTCAAGAATTGAGTATGAATATTAATTAGGCTACCCAACGTGTCTAAACGCTCAAAGTAGACTGCACTATTAACACAGCAACTATTATATGTTGCGATCAAAAACTTAGCAAAGTTTGTTAGTTCTTAGTTCAGGGTGGCATCGTCTGAGGCCTATGGTATCCTGTAGATAAAACATAAATAAATGAATAAATAGCATGGGCTTAGATTAGTAAGCAGACATAAATAAATAAATAATAAATAAATATGGCATTTGATTATGAAGCACCAATAAATAAATAAATAAACAGTAGGACATTAGAATATTATAAAGCATAAATGAATGAATGAATGAATATATCTACCTAACTTTAGTAGGATGCGCCAACGAAGGTCGCCAAACAACGTCACCACGGTCGAATTAATATTCATGAGCTATTTAATATCCACGCACTACGCTGTAGTGACACCGGCGCGCCGCAATGAATATTCATGAGCTCAGCCCTCGCTGTAGTAGGATTCGCGATGTCTCTCTCCGGATGTGTTGATCGCAGGCGGTAGTGATCCAGCAGCAGCAGCGGCGGCAGCAGCAGCAGCGCGGAGGTGAGCGAGTGAGAGCGACTCTCTCAGCAGCATCATGGCGGAGCAGAGCGACTCCCCGGCGGCCGTCCAAACCCCGCAGCCGGCGCTCACCACCAGCTGGCCCATTGTCAAGGAGGCGTACGAGCTCCAGGAGGTTATCGGTGGGTAGTTGCAGATGGATTTGAGCTTGTCAGAGGCTGCATTCTGTTGCCTTGGTTTGGGCCTACCGGCTTTTTCTCATATGATGACAGTAATGCAATGCGGATATGACAAGTGAAGCTTCCTTTCTCATGTTTGGGAGCTATTAGATGACAGTGCACATGTTACGAGGGATGATGCTTTATAATAGCACGTGTCCAGCGAGACACCAGGCTGCTTTGACGTTTAAGGCAATCGTGCTGTTATTATACACAGGGAGGGTTATTGTGGCCAAAAAAAAGTGCAAGCAAGTTTCAGGGCTTTGAAGTTGATGCATTGCGCAGGCTGGCGGGTATTTAACAAAGCACTAATAGCACTGACAGCAGGAGCCGTTATTGTGATTTTATATATTTTAGTATTCATATTCTTAGTGTGTTGTGCATGTGTGCATCTTATCTGCACTCGCACGCCTCAGCGCTGTCTGTGAGATTCTAAGGTGTCATTTGCTGCATGCGATGCGTTTGCGCTCGTCTCGCGACGCCCTCTGCTGCTCATATTGAGCACTTCTAATTTCTTACAAGTGCATTTAGTCATTGTGGCTAATTCGGAGAGTTCTACAGAAAGGTAGAAACGGCACTTGTTAAAGTACAACGGCACGTTTATAAACTTCACTTAAAGACACACTGACATTTTTTTTAGAATCTATATGTATATTTTACGTTATACAGCAAAGTGCACATATTAACACTATAATGCCAGACACATTAAATAAAAGTAGTCAGAATCTAATTTAATAGAACTGTTTATTACAACTTCAGAGTGCTCATACTCACAAAATGTAAATTATAGGCCCAAATGGAGCAAAAATATGCAAATTTGTGCAGACGCTGATATTTGTATGGCCAAAAATTAAAATAAAATTCTGATAGCTTGTATTATAATTTCATGAAATAAAATGATAGCAGATTACAGATTTAAATGTATCTAAATACCAGCTGTATAATGTGTCTTAATAACATGATAAATAGTTAGTTTTATGGAAAATGTACTGTATTTTCGAAACCTATAATGAAATACTGTACAAAATTAACCGAGATAAACAATTAAATGTTTGATATGAGGTCATAAGAGCATGCACTGTTTGCAGGGTGTCAAACTTCCAAATAATGACTGAGTTTTAATTGCATGAGTGAACTTTTGGTAACACTTTATTTTACGGTCTCTTAACTAGTTACTAGCTTGCATATTACTAGAATATTAGCCATTTATTAATAGCAATTAAGCACATATGAATGCCTTATTCTACATTCATAATCCTACCCTACCAACAACTACCTTACATACTATTAATAAACAGCTAAATAGAAATTGAGGGAAAATAGTAGTTAAGAGTGAAAAAGTGTTAGCAAACTTTTCCTAATAACCAATAGCTGTTATTTTATGATATTTATTCTTTTCTTTTTTTTAATTCATTGACATTTCACTGCATTCTCAAATCCCTAAATAGTGTAACTCAAATTGAGTGGAGTGTTATTGATGGAGGCACTGTCTGCAGATATGAAGCTCGCAAAGTAAATAAAGGCAGAAACACAGAGGGTCCTCTTCCTGGCTGTGAGCGCAGGGGGGTCGAGATATGTGTTAAGCAATATGCAATATGCTATCAGCTCAGATAAGAGCTAGCATTACCGGAGAGTTTCTCTATAGTCTCTGTGCACTTCTTCTGCTAATCAGTGCAGTGCGCGGGTCAGGACCCCCTCCTTATCTGTCAGCCGCAGTTGGCAGTGTGTCACACAGTGACGATGTGAATAGCAGCACAGCGTTTGTGTCACAAATGTGACGTGTCATATCATAAATGTGAATCAGCAATTGGCTATTAGTGCGTTATGTTTTATGCGTTAATTGACTAGAAAATGTGGAATATTTTCAGTCAGGCTTGGTGAACTCATTTTCAAATGCATTCGAATAGAAATATTACACTGTCTATTTTATATATTTATATGTATATATAATATATATATATATTTATTATGCATATACATTTTATTATGCATATATAAATAGACACATCTACTCTAAATTTTGAAAATATTTATGCGTGTATATATTTATACTCATATATTTTATCATGTAGAAATATATTTGATATATAAACCGTATACACACATATTGTTTAATCAAAAACTTTTATTTTGGATACAATTAATTGCTTGGTAGTACTATTATTATTCAACAGTATAGATAAATAGTTATTAATTATTAAATATTAATTAATTCTAACTATATAATTCTAGAGATTAAATGATATAATACGATTAGTGGTCAACTCATGTGGCTTTTTTCAGTACATAGAGAGAATGGTGGCTGCTGGCCTATATACATAACGCTGAATACATTTACAGGAAAAAGTATGTGAACCCATGCAGTTTCACTTCCCAGTATGAAGATACTCCCGTCTGTACTCAGTACTCAGTACTCAGTACTCAGTACTGTGGGTGTCCTGCAAAGAGGAAACCGTTGCTGTCCCCATTGCTGCATGTCAAAAATGTGCAAAAGGTCACCTGGGCAGCTTTCTGTCATGCAGGGAAAAATATATTTCAAAGTTTCAAAGATTCAGACCATTTAGGAGACTGAAGGCCATTTGTCTGTCCATGGCTTTGAATCCTAACCTCAACCTGACTGAGATGCTTTAGATGACCTACAGAGATAGCCAACCTGAAAAAACTGCAGAACTGAAACCGTTTTATTTAGAAGAGGTTATTGCTGCCACAGTAAGGCCAATTGAGTTCGCACACGTTTTCCACTCGCGCTGTGAGCCCAGTGTGTTTTGTAAAGAAAGTAGTTTGTATTGTTATTTGCTTGAGCAGACTGTGTTTGTCTCTTCCTGATGAGTTGTTTGAGAATGAGATAAAACATACATGGTAAATCCAAAGGTTCAAATAAGTTTCCTTGCAGCTGGATTAAATAGAATCTAATGATTGCAAATAATATGCACACAAATTGCTGAATTTAAAAAGAATTGAATCACCTTAGGGAGTTGTGTGCATAACATTTACTCACGCTCTTTTTTTTATTTTTGCAACTAAATATGCAAAATATCCACTTTCATAACATCTAAAATCAATAATTAATAATGTATAAATTAGCATATTAATAGGATTTTAGAAGGATTATGTGAAGACTGCAGAAAGGGATGCTGAAAATTCCTTGCATTGCGAGAATAAATAGGATTATAAAACATATTCAAATAGAAAACAATTATTTTAAGTTGTAATAATAATTTACAGTATTTTAATAATTTACTGTATTTTTAATTAAATTAACAAACAAAAAATAAAGTATTATTGACAACAAACAGTATAGTATGTAATCAAATACAATATTATATATTATTTTAATTATTTTTAATATACAACATCACATAAAAAAATAGTTAAAAAATAAATTTGATTCAGATTAAAAAATAAATATATATCTTATTATATTGTAAACTTTTAGCGTGCAATTCGTCGCTCCTACAGTAAAGCTACTTATCACAGCGTCACACACATCTATTATCAATCCTAGAAGCATATCATATGATCAGCTGCACCTGCTGCGTACAGGCTTTTATATTCCAGAGGGCATGTTTACTGTCTGCCTTTCATCTAGAATAATGTCTTTGACACGGCGTGTGCTTTGTTCATTAGAGACGTGTATACTGTGTTTTGTAGGTAGCGGAGCCACAGCAGTCGTCCAGGCAGCGCTTTGTAGCCCCCGACAGGAGCGTGTGGCCATCAAGAGAATCAACCTGGAGAAATGCCAGACCAGCATGGATGAGCTGTTGGTGAGGAACAACATAAAAACAGCTGTGTCTTCTCGTGCAGGTTCTGCCATACACATGCATGTAAACACAAACACACACATTATATGGAAATGCAAATAGTCACAGGTAAATTGCAGTTTGTTTTTTGAGCAGCCTGACTGGGCTGGGCACGGAAGGTATTGATTGAACAGAACTCCATTTTACCCATTCGTTTTAATTATAGGCATTTCACAATAATCCTAAAGTAGTTTTAGTAGTAAATAGTTCAGCCAAAAATGAACTGGGAACTGAGATACGGTAGATGAGTTTGTTTCTTCATCCCAAAGTTTTGGAGGAATTTAGCATAACATCATTTGCTCATCAATGAATCCTCTGCGGTGAATGGGTGCCGTCAGAATGAGAGTCCAAGCAGCTGATAAAAACATCACAATAATTCACGAGTAACCCACATCACTCCAGTTCATCAGTTAATGCCTTATGTGTTGATATTTTTGTATAGAATGGTTTAGTGCTTGGTTTGCGCATATTTCTCACTTCATTCAGACAAGATGACGTTTTAACTGGAGAAAGCAATATTATGAATAAAGGAGATTTATTTCTTGCAAACACACATCTTTATGCTTCTCAGGACATTAACTGATGGATTAGAGTGGTGTGGATGACTGAAATGCTTTTATCAGCTGTTTGGACTCTCATTCTGACGGCACCCGTTCACTGCGGAGGAATACATTTTTATATGTTTTTTTTATTGAACTTTCTATTCTTCAAATATTCCCGGGAACCACCAAAAGGTTAAGCCCGCAACAGAATGTTTCTTGAGCAGCAAATCGGCATATCAGAATGATTTCTGAAGGATAATGTGATACCGAAGACTAGAGTAATGTTGCAGAATATTCAGATTTACATCACAGGAGGAAATGACATTTTAAAAATGTATTCACATAGAAAACAGCCATTTGAAATATGCAATAATATTTTACAATATTACTGTTTTTACTTCAATTTTATTTAAATAAATGCAGCTTTGGTGAACAATAAGAAACTTATTTCAAAAATATTGTAATAGACTATTTGATAAACCAAACAGCAAAATGTATACAAACGTAATCGTTAGTCAAATCTCTTGTCTTTCCCGATGTTGCATGGGGTTAAATGAGTGCCACTGAACTCTTGCTGTAAAGTTTTAAAAAAGCAAGTTAATAAACCATTCTAAATCATTTAAACAATAACTTTGAAATCATCCTGACTTAATGCTTTTATAAAACCATACTTCATTGTTTAATCTTAAAAAGTTTTTTTAATTTGTGGAAATGATTATAGATGAAATGATTTTCCTTTGACGATTGAATGAATAAATGACTTCTTAATGTGCACGTGTTAGTGTCACAGAAGTCAATAATCATTAATCACATTTATCTGTGTGATAATTAATCATTAGCCTAGCCAACACTTACAGTTTTCACTGCCCTAGTTTTTAAAAAAATGTGGTTCATATCTGTCAGAGACACACATGCTCCATGCTTCTCTCATAGAGCGCGCTTTCCCTACTGTAATCATCCACACACACACCCAGCAGGCCTCTCACTCCAACACTCAGTTGTTTTTCACTGTTCTTTGTTTTTGTGCAGTGAGATTGGAAACTGATGGTTTTGATTAATGACTGTTCTGTCACGAAAACAAGTTTATTCCCAGAGATGGGAATCTGCTGTAAACATCTCCCAGATTTACTCTCAAATTGGCCGACACAGAAATATGGTTTGTGTAAATTTATGCTGAACCCAGACAGCACGTATGTAATGAACTTTTTCAATTTTCTTCAGGTTTGCATCCTGCGGTCCTTTATAAGTCTTATATTATTGGAATATGTGAAATGACATGACCAGTCGCATGTAGACCTGCTTCAGCTGTTCATGCATGAATTCCACTCTGAAATAAACCGCAAAACAGATTTGATTGCCACTGCAGAATTTAAGGATAAGAATTTCTTTGTCTGATATTTTCGCAATTGATGGTTACTTATTAGGATTCCTAAGTATAAAAGTGGCTGTAAATTGCTGTATTTAACGATGATTATGTTTGCACTTTTTTTTTTCTTTTCGGTTAAATAAACTGTCATTTTAACCAACGATGCGATAATACACAAAAGATTTAATGTTTTTAACTTTTTATAATTTTTATGTAATTAAACTAGTGCTGGGGAGCAATCAGTCGCATTCCAAAATAAAAGTTTTGTGTATATAATATATTTGTGTGTACTGTGTATATTTATGTTTTATATATAATGTGTGTGTTTATGTATAAACACA
>JAUMHP010000057.1:18897270-18917174 GCA_032361065.1 Enteromius trimaculatus
AATTATTGCACGCCAATATTCATTGGCCTTTTTTCAAAGACTCGAAGACGAACGGTCTCTCATGCGAGATCCCATATATAACGTCGAAGTGATTCAACTGAAAGGGTAAACATAGATTTATTGTGTGTATTTTTTATGTACAGTACATATAAAAGCACACACATGCAAATACATTGAATTTTTTTTTACATGTATATATTAATATAATTTATACTATGGATATATAAATACATTTAAAATATAAACATTACTTTATATATATGTGTGTTTATACATTAAGTGTTTATACATTAAGTATTTATATACACAGTAAACAAATATTATGTGAAAGAAAACTTATTCTGAATGTGATCATTTGACAGCACTATAAATAAAAATGAAAGGACGAAAATCGTATTAACAAACTTCTGAGCAGTAGTTCATTTGTACTTTTTGGACAGATCTACTTTATAAGAAAAGTAACATACACCTGTTTTTTGTTTTTCACTCAATCACTTTCTTAAGAAATGCTATAAGTAGACAAAATTTCATTTAGATGTCTAAAACATGTACAACTTCAAATGAAAATCACTTAAAAAAGCAGAAAACACGAAAACAGCAAGAAAAAAAAAAGTCAGGTGCTTCAAACAGTTCTTTAAGGGTTAATAATCAAACACTGGTGTTTAGAACCAATTATTACATGACAAATCTAAGAAGGTTTTCCAGGAAATCCGCAATAAACCTACCAGCTGGTGGAACATAATGAAAGTAATAAAAATACAAAGCATAACAATACAAAGTCTTAGTTTTAAGCTCTTCAGGTGCATCACCACAGCAAAGCACTCTAAATTCAACCCTGTTCAATGCTACATTTTAAAGACAAAAAAAGCAGTCTAGAAAAGCTTAATGTGTAGTCAGCATTACTAACTGACTGTGTGATGACTGTGTTGGTTGACTGGACAGCTCATCTGAAGAAGTAACAAGAAGCAACAAAAGCTCGAGGAAAAACACAGAGCTGTTGGTGTTTAAAGACAGACTAAATGATTTGGGAAAAAGTGAGAGCTGTTCTACAGAAACACAGCCATCCTCTTTATCCACCAGCTCAATTTATTGCCTCCGGTCTGACATTGACCTGCAGAACCCACAAGCTCAGACTGACCCTGCACAGGTCTGCTGTGAATTGCACGATTGCAGCTTGGTTTCTAACACTGACATGGATATCAGACTATACAGGTGCAGCACGTTTTTGCCTACGCAGTTGAACTGCTTGTTACAGATGATGAGTTAGTGTGCAGAAATGAGTATTTATATACACAACCAAATATTACATGACAAATCTAAGAAGGTTTTCCAGCAAAATCCACAATAAACCTACCAGCTGGTGAAACATAATGAAAGTAATAAAAATGCAAAGCACTCTAAATTCAACCCCTTTCAATGCTCATATGTCATTTCCATGTACAGAACTGTTATTATTTAACAATACCAATATAAAACAACAGTTTTGCATTCCCGACACCTTCAATGCATTATTTAATCAAATGCAATATGATTTAAAATCTAAAACATGCTGAGGTTATAGAACATAAACTAGTGAACTAAAAAATGCAAAATTTTTGACACAGATTTCATAGTGTTTTTTCCTACCTGGTCTCATGGCATAAATGTACCTTGGTGCACTTTTTAGCGAGGCATAAAATATGTACCAGTAAGTACATATCACTGAAGTTTCAAAAAGAAATGAACGCTAAGCAGTAAAACTCTGCCACCTTTTATTCTTTTTCACATACATTTGCAGAGTTTTAATTAATAAAGTTGTAATTTACGCACAATTACTTGAAGAATATCATGTTATGACTTCAAAACAGTATTAATATGCATCTTTCACACGTCTGTGCTCATTCCTCATGGTGCGTTAAGCACAAACACACACTCTGTCTGAGATATGTTTGAATATATCTAAGATTTCTTTAGTTTAGTGTAATAGCAGTGTACACAATGTGTTAAATCAATTACTCTTTTCCCTCCGCTTTGTATCGATTTCCTGAATAAACTCATATCAGCCAAATCCGCTGTATTTGAGAGCTGCAGGACTTTTTGACAGTTGTTTATTTTTCCAACATTGCAACTCAATTTGAAATCTCTATAATCCGAAGCTTACACAATGAGTCTTTAGCTGTATGGTTATTTGTCAGTCATAAAAGCATAAACATACTGCCTCTGTGCCTGAGAGAAATACTCACAGCTTTTCTGTAACCGTAAATTCAAAGCGACTCCACGCTAATGTAAATACATCTCTCTCTTTCTGTTGCCTAACCTCCCTGAAAACTACATCCAACAAAAATGCATCTACAAAGCTGTCAGGAGAAGGTATAGTGCGATTTGTTCCATCTACAAATTACATGTATGCTTTCCAAGAAAACCTCTGAAATGCAAAACAATTTAATGTAGGATGGATCCAGAGTAAGTGCAGTAGTTTCATGAAGGTTATCTTTTTTTTTTTCAAGCTATTTATAAGGAGTCCAGGTGTTGAGGATGAATTTCCCCAGCCCTGCTCTCTTTTTGCAAGATCTAACATTCACCTCTTTCTCAAATCAGCTCAGCTGTGTCCACAATTACATAACCTCAAAAAAGGACTGGCCAATATGACCATATTATAGCAGAAAACTTAGTAGTAATAGTCTTCTGATCATCAAGGCTGCATTTATTTGATTAAAAATAGAGCAAAAACTGTAATATTGTGAGATATTATAAAAAATGACAATAATGGAAATAATTTCTATATACTGTACTTTAAAATATAATTTATTTCTGTGATGCAAATCAGCATCTTTGCTCCAGTATTTAGTGTCATATCATTTAGAAATGATTATTTTTCATTTTCTTTTTTTTTTTTTATGTTAAAAGAACACAAAACATTTAAAATAGAAATATTTTCTTAATTCTATCTTTACTATCACTTTTTAAAATCACTTTGGAATGGTAATGTGTATTGTTTTTTTTTCTTAATTTTAGTTATATTTTTTCTTTAGTGTTTTTTCTTTCTTTTTTGTCTACATAACACAATTATATTGCATATGTAAACACAATCATGCCACTAAAGTACATTGCAATAGATCCGACCTATTCATATTCATGTAATATTAGTTTTATTGTTTTCACCTCAGGTATTTCATAATGCCAAAGACGCCAGACTCCAGTTCATTATGTTCATGCTCATTTTTATTCTTTCAACATGAATAATCTCATCTTTTGTTTAGTGCACCAAATGAAAAGAGGAAATAATAAGACAAGATGAAGTACTTTCCATTGTCAAGCATTTGATTTACTGACAAATTCAAATGCAGGCATTCTCATTCTCTGGTTATTGAACATATAAAACACTGTTGTGATGTTAAACATTACATGCTTATGCTGTGATTTGGGTCAAACAAATCATACTCCAAAGGTTAAGAGGTCATTCGCTATATTATTTATCAGCCATCAGCTATGACTGTTGAATGTTAACTGCTCTTTCTGCATCTGTACTAAATGTAATCTTCAAGGGCAACTGCTCTGCAAAGTCACTCTATTGAGTGCATTTATAGAACCATTTAGGGTTTTCGAAATCCCTGAGATATTCATTACAAATTTAGCTTTTTATGTAAGTGGAATTTTACACTTAAAAAAGTAGCTAATACAGTACAGACAGGCAGACGTGATCACAGATTATAACAGCCTGTCCTCCAACAAAAACGACTCTATAAGTCGTTTCTGCAAGTACCTTATTACGACCTATATTTAAAAATGGGGGGAGAAAGGGGGGTCACCCGTCTCCATTCCCTCCAGTAGATTGATTTGCGAGCCCCACGAATGCAGACGCCGCTCCACCTTGGGGGCAGCGGGACGAGCACCATGGGGCACGCTCACGAAGGTCCCCTCCTCGAAAAGAGACCTCCGAGAGCGAGGAGTACACACTTTACAAAACTCTTTCCAGACATGTTCATTTAATTTTAAACTAACTAGTGTCTGAATCACAAGCACACTGACAGTCACACAGAGAGCGCCTGCTGAAATGAATGAGGCTGGCGTGCACTGCTTCGCACGTGCTCTTATCCTTCCTGGTCGATGACGTTACCCGCACCTTCGCTGGACAGTTTACACTGCAGTTTCAGAGCGTGGTCACACTGGAGGCGTTCCCAAAGCGTCTTGACACAGTGTGAGTTCCTGAAAAGGAACTGATGTTGTACAGTATGTATAATCTTTTTGCTCCAGTTGCACTGCACTAATGCATTTAAAGCTACTTATGCTTATAGTATGTTTACAGTATTAACATTTTCATATCCATAGAATACCAAAATGACCAACTATATTGTATAGTGCATAATGGAATGCATTGACTTTTATAAAGTTTTATAAATAGTTTATTTACAATTGGTTGTTTTTCTGGACAAATAAATCCATTAGATTAATCAGCGTAAAATGTAATTAATTTAATTTTACAAATCTACTGACAGCTCTAATTGTCACATAATCTAGTATTTACTTAAATCAAAATATTTATTTTTTTTAAATACTAATTGTAATTACTTACATCAAAAAACGTAAGGCGTTTACAATGTTGTGATTTAAAACATTTAACAACGTGCATCAAAATACAGATTTTCATATCAATATTACTAAAGAAAATGCCCTTATCCTCATTTACTAAACTAAACTAAACTAAAACTAAAACAAAACAAAACAAAACAAAACAAAACAAAACAAAACAAAACAAAACAAAACAAAACAAAACAAAACAAAACAAAAAAGTAAGCATAAGCTCTTAACCTTATATTGCTCAGCTAAATAATAATAATAGTTATCTGGATTGCACTCCCATTACAAGTTCCCATTACAAAATCACACTAAATCAAATGAAAATATATAAATTATTTTCTAATAAAATGTTGCTATTTATGTTTTGTTTGTTTGTTTGTCAAATAAGCACAGCAGCTGCACGACAGGAATCTAAAAATTAAAACACGGATGAAATATACTGTGGTAAGACATTTCTGTTATAATTTCTTCAAGTTAAACCAAATCTTTTTGGTGGTTTGTCATGAAGAACTATTTTGGGTTCCTCAAAAAAACAAAAAACTGTTCTTAGTGTAAAGAACATTTTAAAAACCATTGATGCCAATAAACAACCTTTACTTTAAAGAGTCTATATCTCAATTGGGCCAACATGAATCTTACATTCTCTCTGCCAGGACCAAAACAATACGACATTTCTTTAATTACCTTCTTTAATTCACACCCAATTGATCTGGAATATTGATTATTGGATTTAGGGATGAGGAGAAGGCTACTAAAAAGCTGTTAATCTGCACAAAGAAGCAAAGCATGTGTGAAAGGAAAATCACTACCCATAAAGCAACACCACTGTCATTGTAAAGCTCACACAACATACAAGCCATGATGAGTTCGTAATTTATACACAATCCACGCCTCCATACACCTGCCCTCACGCTCCAACGCATAACTGCTTGCAACTTCTCAAGCAACGCACGCCTACACACAACCCACGTTTAATTTATACTCACCAGTCAGTTTGGCACAAAACAAAGGATGAAGAGAGAATAATTGACCAAGCTACAGATGAGGCATGCAGCTTTCAGCCTTTATTATGTTTTCACAGAGACACCAGCACTTCTTCAACAAAATTGATCTTTTTATATTCTCACAGATATCACCATATATATGAACACTGTATAATTACATGCATTTTACTTTGTGACTTTACTGCAGCGTTGTGAGAGCACATGTCTAAGAGCCAGCCACAGATTTTAGGGGTGCTGAGATGACAACTGAAAGCGCAAGCCATTTCAGTAGTGTCTAGATTTGCCTATGATTCATCATAAATGTTTAAGGTCAATGCCACAACGCCTTATAAATGTCCGAAATCATAAATCCTTCAAGTCAAAACAGTCTCTACAAGACTGCTGCCAATGTCCATAAAATGCTGGGACAATCTAAATCAAATCAATATTTGGTGTTACTACCTTTTGCCTTCCAACCAGCAACAATTCTTATAAGTACACTTGCACAAAGTCAGGGATTTTGTAGGATTATAGTCAGGTGTATGATCAATCAATTACACCAAACAGGTGCTTATGATCATCAAAGTCACACATAAGTTGAAACCCAGTCACGAACTGAAACATAAACAGATGTGTAGGAGGCTTAAAACTGGGTGAGGAACAGCTAGACTCTGCTACCAAGGATGTGCTGTTCAAACTCTTTTGAAGAAGCACAAAGAAACGGGCAACGTTATAGATCATAGTGGTCCGCCAAAGAAACTTCAAGCTTATTACCCTTTGGAATCGGAGGATGTCCAGCGGTGCCATCAGCTCAGAAGTGGCAGAAACCAGTGGGACCCAAGTACGCCTATCTACTGTGCGGAGAAGTCTGGCCAGAAGTGTTCTTCATGGAAGAGTTGCAGCCAAAAAGCCTTGCCTCTGACCTGGGAACCAGGCCAAGCGACTCAAGTATGTGTGAAAACATAGGAAATGAGGTGCAGAAAAATGACAAATGGCCCCAAATTTATTCTGCTGCAGGAGAACGACTCCAAACATACAGCCAAAGTCATTAAGAACTATCTACATTGTAAAGAAAAATAAAGAAGTGATGCTGCAAACTAATTTGGGAGGAGCGTATATGAATCCAATTAGATCCATCTTACCCGCTACAAATAAAGCCATTTCCTTCCCTTCGGCATCTCGTCTTTTGCGCATCCCTCCTCCAACCCTTCGCCGCCCGTTCTCGCTCCTTCCTTCACGGGGGCATGCAGGGTTCGAGCCGGATGCTGAGCTCTGCCCTAGCTAAAATTCAAATCACTAGGGCCCGGAGTCCGCCGATCTCCCGGCTCGCCTCGATTACATGAAGTGACAGAAGGATGTGAGAAAGCCTACATCCACAGAAGATCTGTGGGTAGTTCTTCAAGATGTCTGGAACCATCTACCAGCCGAGTTCTTTCAAAAACTGTGTGCAAGTGTACCTAGAAGAATTGCTGCTGTTTTGAAGGCAAAGGGTGGTCACACCATTGCATTTTGTTCATTTATGAAAAATGTTTAACACTTCCATTTTTAAAAGCACTCTTTGTTAACAGCATTTTTCACACCTGCCTAAAACTTTTGCAATTACATGTGTGTGTGTGTTTTAATGTTTAAGTTTTTAAATATTTTTTACAGTTTATTCCATTATTTATGAACCCCCTTAAGGGACGTGGTGGAGGAAAAAAATCGGGGTGGGTAAAAAACAAATTCAAGGTAGAAATAATTTTATTTTTCAAATCTTTTGCGTTCTTTTGCGTAAACATTTGACCTCAGATAAACACTTTCTGCTTACTTTAACCTTCCAGTGTATTAGACAGCTCCGTAATGGAGCAGTTCTTCATCACTAGAGGCGGTGCTGCAGAGAGAGCGATCGTAACGTGCATATGGAAGCATCAGCTGTCAAACGCATCGGATATGGCTGTAGCGCTGCTTCAAGTCGAGCACACCTGTTCTTCTCTCGCGAGGCATTTACATTGTGCTTCATTCTTTTGTTGGCACCCGTACAGACATCGTGTATTCGACTTAAAGCAGCGCTGCAGCTGTCGGTGTATAACATAAAATTTCGGCGAGAGCGTTTTACAGCTGATGGTTACATACTGTATGCGCGTTATGATCGCTCTCGCTTTCGGTCGATGCAGCACTGCCTCTAATGATGTAGAACTGCTCCATTGCGCTGTCTAATACACTGGAAGCTTAAAGTAAACAGAAAGTGTTTATCTGAGCTCAACTGATTACGCCACAGAACGCAAAGTTTTGCGAGAGAATGCAAATCATTTCAAAAAGATTTGAAAAAAAAATTCTTTCCACCATGAATTTTTTTTTTATCCATGCCGATTGTTTTCCTCCACCATATCACTTAAGGGACTCCATAGTTATTCACTTTTGTTTAAGTTTTAATTAATTCTAGTTAAACTATTAAACTAAAAGAAAATGGAAAATGACTAAAATAAACTAAACTTAAAATGTAAAATAAACAAACGCATTTTTATTATTTAAAGTTTTTTTTTTTCATGTAACAAAAAAATCATTTTTTTCAGTTATAATAACTCTACAAGGTTGATATTTTGCTTCATATTTTGACAGTTGTGGTATTAACATAAACTGAAACTAAAAAAGAAAAAAAAATAGCTTTCAGTGATGAACTATACTTAAAACTTAAACCTGATTCAAAATAATATAAAATAATAAATATAACAGACGTAGAGAAAAAAAAGAAAATTTACTTATAATTATGGCACCAAGATAGGGGTTCAGATTTATTGAAGAAAAGTGTTCAAACTGCACAATCTGTTCAGGTTCAATTAGATGATCACAGTTAAATCATTACAGTAATCACAACTTGTTTATGAAAATAGCAAAATCTAATCATCAGGACTGCTATACTTTTATTTTTTAGCTTCTGAATGCAATGAGAGCCTTTAATTAGTTTTTCTTTCATCAGAGCAGCTCTGCATAAGCAGAAGATGAAGTCTCTGATGATTACTCTTACTTTAGAGCAAATCAGTCTCTTGAGAGCATAACAGTACGGCCATCGCTGTGTACTTAGCAAAGTTTCTGAGAGGAAGATCATTATGGTGTTGTATGCCTACTAGAGAAAGGTCTTTGTTCTTTGCTGTCTTTACTTTTAAAACACGAATAGAAAAAATTCAAGAACTGAGAGATTAAAGTCCTTTGTCCTTTGATACACTGTAAATCGCCTTCATTCTAGGAAATGGCCCTGTAACTTTCTAAATGGATATTGCCTCATTCAGAGAGATCCAATTTTTCAAAACTATTAGTCCTGAAGGCCGTCTTAGTAACCTCTACAGCAACCCTCCCACCCTGCAAACATAGAGCAGCAAGCCAATGACGGGCCGGCCAGGAAATGAGACTTTCCTTTAACCTATCAAACGTCAGAATCCAGCTCAGAGGACGGAGTGCAGCAGTAACACAGAGGAGATGTACTGGAGGAGCACTGAACACAATCAATATGAGAAAAGTGTTTCCTATCTCCACAGCACAGACACAAAGAAGAAACCTCTAAGCTCATTTAAAGGTGAAGGGTATGAATTATCTAGCGCTAGTAGAAACACATGCAAAATGGGAGTGCAATCTGTTTTTTGAGAATAGTAAATATGCATCACTATAATGCAACACTCCAAATTGCAATTTAATTCATTGCAGATTCCAGCTCCAATAAAACACTAGTAAAGCAGCAACATTTAGTATTATATTTATTACAAATTAACGATACAGGGGCAAAACGTCAATTAAAATTCAATGTCACGCAAAAATACAATTCATGTAATCTCATGTAGATGATTTTGTTTCTTGTTGGGAACAGATTTGGAGAAATTTAGCATTATATCATTTGCTTACCAATATATCCTCTGCAGTGAATGGGTGCCGTCTGAATAAGAGTCCAAACAGCTGATAAAAACATCACAATGATCCACTTCATCTATTGAAAAAGTCCATCATGTGTTCTCCTCTCATATCAAAATCCAGTGACATATTAGTTTTGACATATTTGCTTCTAAACAGTGCTTGATC
Organism: Enteromius trimaculatus; assembly: GCA_032361065.1. Classification (NCBI taxonomy): domain Eukaryota; kingdom Metazoa; phylum Chordata; class Actinopteri; order Cypriniformes; family Cyprinidae; genus Enteromius; species Enteromius trimaculatus. The sequence goes on from JAUMHP010000057.1 coordinate 18,906,858, forward strand.
TCTGCGTATTTCTCTACTCATTCAGACACTCTACTCATTGACTTTTTTACTGGAGAAAGCAATATTATAGGATAAGAGGAATTTTAGCCAGAAACAACTGTTCAGAACTGTCTTGATGGATTTGTTTCCTACAAATACAGCTTTTTCCTTTATAAGACTATAGATATAGCAGATATATGGCAGATATAGCAAGCTTATGGTAGCATACTGTCACAAACTGACACTGTCGGTTTTCAGCTTTGATTTTTATCCATATTTTGACTCATTTTAGGAGATTTTGATGACTTTTAGTTTACAAAGATGATTATGACATCACTTGCAGAAATTATAATTGAAATGTGACAAGGTCATGTGACAAAAATGTAGCATACTATTGTTTGAAATAAAACAAAATTACATTCTCAAATTCACATAAATATCCATTGGCCCAACCTTTTAGGGTAGTCAAGGCAACTGTTTGTGTGTTTGCATTAAATTTGGCACATAAATTACACGCATCAGTATCGAGACATATGTAATATTTGGCATCGCTTACAACAGCAGCATCCATATAAAAGTTGACCAATTGACAAAAAGCCAAAGGTTTTTAATGAGCACAACTAGTTTGCCCAGTGGTTTCACCAAACTCCCGGTTGACAGACTGTGCCTCCAAGCCAGAGACCTCTTTGTGCTGTTCTATTTGTAGACAAAGGGAAATCAAATGTTGAAATGAGAGCACTCCCCCAGTGAGGCGCTTAAAGTGTGGCTGACGGTTTAATGAATGCTAATTGCTCCTTAGTGGAAGCACAGGATAAAAATGTGTCGACTCACACACACAAAGCCAAATCACATATGCCCTAATACATTACAACTATATGATCCCACACAGCCCCATTTAGTATGATCTTTCAAACCCTCATTTGAATGAAGATCAGAATTCATGAACCTCTAATTCGGCCTATACCCTGTGGTATTTCATATACGCTCAGAGTAATGGGGCGTACTCACATCTTAACACATGCTAACGTTATTAGTGCACCGCTTGCCATAACTTTTAAAAACAATTTCTGTGAGATTGCTTTAAGACATGCTATTGTGAGGTGTTACTGTATCTTAGGTGATTTTGGGGTCCCTGAGATGTTTTGACATGCTCTGATATATGTGGTTATTCCAGCAACTTATAACACACTATTGACCAACATGTAATTGTTTTTGTATTCAGCACAAACTGTGATACAATAATATGTGACTAAGATGGATATACATGTTTGCATGTAAGTTTTGGGAAAATAAAACTAGCTTAAATACAGCCATAAAACCCATACTGAATAGTCCATAAGACTTTTGAGTAACCAGTCTTGCGGGCTAGAATATTTACTTCAAAATGATTTGAAAATCATTCCAGATCAAAAGCCTGTATGCGAGGGAGTATAGTTTGACAGTAAATAAGCAATAAAAATGAACATTCTGAATATAAATGGAAGACGTGCACCATGCATAATCCAGCTCACTCTGAATCCATTTCTTACAGTATCAACGTCTTCACTCCTAACACTTTTCTCAACTTTTTTTGCTGGACACATTGCTATGGTTTTATTGATGATTGTACATTCAACGTGCCATTAAAATAGCATGACAAGGAGCCAGTTTTCTCAACAATAAATCAATAAGTCGTAACATTCTCAATGGAAAAATGTTTCAGTATAAACTGCAAAAGCACCATAAACAAAATGAATGTTTTTCAATTAATGCTGCCAAAAACACTAACTTTGGTACTGAAATTTAAAAAAAGGCTATTCAAAGGCTAGCATTTGAGCGATGTTATTTATATATTATCAATTCATAAATCAAACATATATTAAATGCAAGTATTTCAGGACATGGATCACATGCTTTAGTGTCTTCACTCCAACAGCAATGCTACTTATTAACATAAAGTAACACTTTAGTCAACATTTATTACTAGGCACCACCACATCTCTGTGATTACTGTATAAAAATGATTGTATTAGTCTTTTTAATAAAAATTGAATCAGTGCAGGCTTAACTTTTCCGTTACAGGTCTGCACCTATTATATCAGTACGTTCTTTTCTTAAATTATGCTTCTTTTGCATCCATTTGCTCCTTTGTTGGGAAGCAGACGATCGGCTCACTTCGCCACACTCTAACAACAGCCGGAGTTGGCTACTCCCGAAGGGTCAGCAAAGCGGAGCTGTGCAGACTCTTGCACGACCTCCGCTAACCCTGCCGCTACAGCCACCTTTAACCCCACCCCTTCCCTCATTCCTTCTTCTACGTTCTTCTCCCATTCCCCCTACACTCTCTCTACCGCCCCCCTTCTGCCAATTCCCGCCAATGCCCCAGTGTCTGAACCCGCCGGGTGGATTGCGGCGAATTCACCCTTACGTTAAAGGAGTCCCACTCCAATCCCTCCCGCACACTCACCTTCCCCGAATTTTCTATTGCTTTCGCCCGTTTCACTAACACCATTTGTTTTGTTTTTCCCCATAGGAGGCAATGATTACCACGCGATCATCGCGGAACTCACATCCTCCTGTAGGGGCACCCACTTTTATACATACCACAGGATGTTTTCGGCCAAATCCGCATTGAGGGTGTCCCAGTGGAATCAGTGTCCTTACTGGGGCGCCCTCGACCTACACAATCGTTTGTTTACCGGTTGCCGCAACTTCACCTGCGCGGTCTGCAGGTCTGTCACCCATGCTTCTGACTCCTGCCCCTACGTTAATCCTTCCCTCCATGAAAAACCCAAATCAACCAGTTACATCCCCTGAATCCCCTCCCTCTTTCACCAGCCTCTTTCTCGCCCCCCTCTTCCTTCCCGCTCCATCTGTCAAAAGTTTAATTTCAATGCTTGTTTTTCGTTTATCATGCAAATTTTTGCACGTTTGCAGCTTCTGCGGGGGGGGCCCACTCCAAATCTATTTGTACTCCATTCAATAAGCATGCAAAAAAGTATTTATCGACTCCTGTCAACATAACTCAATTGTCAGCCGAACTGTCTTTTTTTCCCTGACCCTAACTTTACTCATTATCTGTTATCAGGTCTTTCGAACGGTTTTCATCCAGGAGTTTGCAGTCTCCCCTCTCAGTCCCTAATTTGCCGTAATCTGCAGTCTGCCAATTCAGAACCTGACGCAGTTGAGCTCCTAATCAAAAAAGAATTAGAAGCTAATTTCATGATCGGCCCTTTTCCCTCCACTCCCTTCAGTATTTACCGGTCAACCCAATTGGGATTGCTACCCGAAAGTTTTCCAGAAAGAACGGTTAATCATCGATCTTTCTGCTCCCCATAATTCACCCATCCACAGCCTCAATAGCCTGGAAATCCTTTCGATCATTCCATACCAGCTTCAATTTACCATTCCGCGATTTCTCCCTCCTCGCCATCACCTCATTTATCTCTTACCTCAATACCGTCAAAAACCTTTAAGCAGGCTCCCCCGCTGCCTCAACATCCTTCGCAGAGGATACGTATAAATCCCAACAGCCAGAACCCTTGATGCCATGTTCACCCTGATTTTTTCGGGTTCCTCAGAGTCGCAGAACAATCAACACCACTTTTAACCCTGCCATTCACCCCACCATCTCCGACCTCTCTATCATAAACCACAAAACCATGGCCTTTTTTCTCAACCAAAGCAAAACGGACCATACGAAAAGAGGCCATCTGATATATATTTTCAACCTGCAGTCCCCTATCCAACCTTTTCAGACGCTTCGAGCCTTCCTCGCCTACAGAAGTCGGCTCACCGCCTCCCCAGCCGAACCCCTCTTCACTGATGAATTAAACTGCCCAGCCTCGAGATTTTGGTTGCAAAAGCACCTCAAAGCTGTGCTCCATCTCTTAGGCCAGATAATTACTCCTCCCACTTCTTCAGGATCGGCGCAGCAACCTCAGCAGCCGAAAAAGTCTTATCCTCAAGCCAAATTCAAACTCTCGGAAGATGGTCCTCAGACGCATTCAGGAGCTATATCAGATCCGACCCATCTTCCATCCAGAAAGCCCTTCAAATCCTAGTATCCCCTCAACTGGGCCCGCAGGAATTGCATTTCTGATCCTCCCCAAGCCCGTTATTCCTGGTCCTCTGGTTATCCTCTCCTCTCTCTCTTTTCCTCCCCGCTTCCACTTGAAGCTCTCCCTGCCTCCACTAGAGGCCGCCCCCCGCTTCCACTTGAAGCTCTCCCTTCCTGCACTAGAGGCCGCCCCCCGCTTCCACTTGCAGCATCCCCTGCCTCCACTTGAGGCTCCCCCCCAGCCCCGCTTCCACTTGAAGCATCCCCTGCCTCCACTTGAGGGTCCCTAGCCCCGCTTCCACTTGAAGCATCCCCTGCCTCCACTTGAGGCTCCCCCCAGCCCTGCTTCCACTTGAAGCTTCCCCTGCCTCCACTTGAGGCTCCCTAACCCCACAGCCCCGCTCCCATCCAGAGCTCCTGTTTCAGCCCCGCTTCCACTTGAAGCATCCCCTGCCTCCACTTGAGGCACCCTAACCACCTACATACCCCCCCGGCCCCACTCCCATCCGAATGTCCTGTTTCAGCCCCGCTTCCACTTGAAGCACACCCCCCCCCCCATACAATAAAAAGCTGAATGATTATCAATGCATGAATCAAACACACTCAGTGCAATTTAAATAGTATTTCAGGACATGGATCACATGCTTCACTTCTATTGGCCGGTTGCCACATTGCCCCCAATTTGCATAAAGTGACATTTCACTTATCCCTGTGGTTGTATTGTTGATAGTAGTAGGCTTTCCAACTCATTAACTTGCATTCAACTCACCACAGCTTTTGAAAACTACTAGCAGATAACAGAATGTAAAAATAAATAAATAAATAAATTGTTTCGGTAATAAAATGTGACACTGTACAAGGAAAATATGACCTGCAGAAATGCATAATCAGGAACAAAATGAACACATGAATCAAACTCACTCAGAGAGTATCAGCGTCTTAAGCTAATTTGCATAAAGCAAAACTTTTCTCGACTTTTGTAGTTGAACACACTCACATTACTAACACTGACAAAACTTTCCAACTTTTATTGAAAATAAATGACTTCTGGTTGCCAATATAAGTGTAAATACCGTTAAATTATGCTAATCATGCACTAGTCTGCATCCTCGGCTCATTTCTAACACAGGAAAAATATAAATAATTTGCAGAGGGAGTAATTTTGGCCGGTGCCCTGAGGTAATAACTTCAATTTATGGTGGAAAACTCAAAGGGCCTTTGAATTAATTCCTGTATCTCAGTGCACTCACTACAAAATACATGAGAAAACGAAAGAGACATCACAAAGCTACATCTGAAGGTCAAATTTCAAAGTGCTCCCTTCAATAAAAATGGCATTTAAAGGGGGCATATTGTTTGATAGCTATATGCCACATAAACAGCATACAGAAAGGCACCATAAACCAAAACTACACAGAAAGGTTTTGATGTATGTATATATATATATATATATATATATATATATACACATGAGAGTTTACAGCGAACAAGAGTTTGTTCCTATCACAGAACAACTCTGCGCTATTTCAGAGAGCAACAATCAACAGCAATCCAACCATGTTCAGTGGCATCCCACTATATCGTACCTTAGATATGACCTATTGTTCCCATACCATGGTCTCTCCTCCCTTCTCCTACCATCTGTGGAAAGAAGACAAGAGGTTATTAGAGGGGAGCTGAGAAAAGGAAGAAACAATATAGCTGCGAGCAACAATTACAAGACAAAGCAGCAGCAGCAGGGATGTTTTAATTTAACCAATGTCCAAAAAAAGATAAGCGGAATTATGATTTTAGGATTAGGCATTTAAAAGCTATGAGCTTATTTTAATAACAATTGCCCAAAATTAACATTTAAAAAGCTAAAATGTTTGATTGAACAAAATGAATGATTAGCATTTTGGCTTTTGGACAAAATAGAATTACAAGGCCAAAATCATTGACCAAAACTGTATTCAGCGTTGTGGTTTGACTGTGTCAGCATTGCCTACACCATTTAGGTTCCCAAAAGAACCCTTCTGTTATCAGTTATTAAAATAATATATATTTTTGTATTTAGAAAAGTATTTATTTATTTATTTTGTTTTGAGAGAGAGAGAGAGAGAGAGAGAGAGAGAGAGACAGAGAGAGAAAGAGTCTTAAATGAAAACAAGAGTTTATTTACGTGCATTTCTAGATATTAGCCAAGTTTCTTTTTCACACATCAAAAGGTTTACTCCCTTCCCAAAGCCATTTCTAAGAAAACCAGGTTTTTCTGAAGATTATTCCAACATATCCTGTTGGAGTCCATTATAAGCACATTTTTGAGCCAAAAAAAAATCTGTGAAAAAACATTACATTGGTTCAAAAGTTATGAGCTAACATGCAAATACAAATGTAACCTGTTGATGGCGCTAGAGAGTTTAAGAGGCCAATCCTAACATTTCCAAGATTGAAGCACCCTCCTCTACCTCTCTGCCAAATTTCACGACTTTCTGCCATACGATTCTGTGGCTGCGGTACAAATACAATAGGTGGCCACACACCTTTGGCCGCTAACAAGCAATAATCAAAAGCAGAAGAGTGAAAGGAAACAAGAAGTCAGGCAGAAAGAATGAAGACAGGGAGACGGTGATAGAGCGGGTGAGGAGATGACACAAGGAGGATGGTTGAGAGATGAACGGTTGCATTCCTTTATGAGTCTGTCAGGCTCTGTGACTGGAACAATTGATTATTAGAGATGCTTTGTTTGGAAGGTCCACAGTGACCTGTCTGAGAGCAGCGAGATGCTTTGACGGATGCAGACAGCTCTGAGAGAGACAAGGCGGCGCGTCTTAAAGGGACACGAGTAAGAGTCGTACAGGGAGACACATTTCATATGCTCTATGCCATCCTCCGTAAAGGCTTGATGTGTGTTATATAATAACTCCACATCACTACTACTTTTAAGATGACAGTGTCTGGATGTAGGAAGCTATCAAGACATGTCCAAATCCTGTCACATAGTCTCAGCAACATCAAACACAAGACCTGCACAAAGTCAACACTGTTATTAATAAAACACTGTATTTTTGCACATTAAAATAGGTGTTTGCTAACTTGCACCAGATCTGGCTACTAATACCAGTCTCCAAAAATACAAACCAGGATCACTGAATAATAGCATTTCAATTTTTTCAATTAAGTTAATGGATATTTTCAATGTGCAATTCCATAAAAATCATTATAACACACCTTCACTTATTCAGTTTTGACTGTGAATGGCAGTTATTAAGGATTGGGCTTGTATTTTTTTTTTTAGTTATGTATGATTTACGTTTGTATGATTTCAAAATAAATGAAAGGTAACTTGAAAAATTATACATTAAAAGGTCCCCCTATCCCAAAAGAGAAAATCTTCAAATGCACATACAAAATGAAAGCCAATACAGTCAAGTTAACCTCAAAGCTAACAAACACGTGCCGCGAGCCACAAAGCTCGTGGAAGGTCATGGGATCTTTGTGGATTCACTTGGTTATCTCACATGAATTTGTTCTAGATCATTAGACATGATGTAATGGTGCTTTGTCAGTTTTATTAAGATGTCCCTTCATGCACAAACGTCACTGACTGACAAAGCAGCGAAGCAGCAAGGACGCGGCCTTTAGTTTCTCCACATATCATGAGTTTCTCTTCGCCTTTGTTGTTCCCTTCCATCTCTTAAAGCATGAAAATATGATGAGCGCAGCTACAGAGTCACCACCCTCCAGATGATTACAATGATGATGGAGATGAGCATCCTTCTAATTGGGCCCTCGTTCAAAACAAAGTACAATACATCTGATTCGGCTGGCAAATCAAATATTCATGACCTCATTAAAGACTTTATTTAGTTGATTCTCCTCGAATCCTATTAATCCTTTTTGGTGCGACGGCATAGGGAACAGCAGCTACAGCAATATTTTTGTGTTAATTAATATGGCATTCATGATCCACTTCCCCATTAAGTCTAATTTGGCTCATTCCCGGGTCTCACTTTTGCACACAGCTTAATTTCAACGCCATGTATCGGGCATCCGTATGCGTTTCGAGCTTTCTGCCGATGTAAATGTCAGACTTACTGATGCGTGCTATTTTACGGGAAATTAGAGCTCTGCGATTCTTGTTGCAGAAAGGTCAGATAGAATCTTCTCTAATGAAACAGTTTTGACCTGATTAATACATCTCCGCCTGCGAAGGAGAAAACATGTACATTATAGCACATTATTCCTCTAGAAAGGAAAGAGCCTAATGTGCATTGATCATTTCGCAATCAGCAAACAGAAGACGAAGAATCTTTGGTTTGTAACACCCCTGTCCCCATCCATAAAATCATTGGCGCTCATTTGTAAACAAACTGTCATTTGAAATGATGAATGTGTTTCATTTCCTCCAATCTTTGAGAGAGAAAACCTGGACCGGATGAAAATGCATTTTGAAAACCGAAGCGCTATACGCCTCTCCGTCTGAGCATCGCCAGCTCTGTGGTGACAGATATTAACCAAGCAAAGAATTAGGAGAGTGAAATATTCATTCTTTTCCAAACTTGGCTAAGATGGAGAGTTATTGTAGAGATATTAATTGCTTCTGACAGCTGATGACTAGTGGCATGGAACTGCAGGGTAATTAAGGAGGTAGATTAATCATATTTACCGTTCCGGTGGTATCTAAGTGACAGGCCAGAGATAGGCAGACATTCCCAACCGAGATGAAATCGGCTCTTAAACTGCTTACAGGCTCCTAGCTGGAATACACAATGGGCCTGAATGTCACATCAATGAAGGCAGCATCACATATGCTACAGACAGAAGCACTTGGACGTGAAACGGCTGTGCGAGGAAAGTCATTTAGTGGATTGCACTGCCATAAAAGACTAATAAACTTGCAAGATTTATTCGAGAGGAGATTTTCTTTCTCCTTACAAAAGAAGAAAAAGCAGACATTTGCTATAACGCAGCTTAAATGACTGCAAATTACCAGTGCCCTGCAGAAAGCACAGAATGTGAGCAGGTAAAACTAGAGGTAAAACTAGAGTTTGCATGTATACAAAAATGTAATATTTCAAGCACACTAAGTACCGCCATCACTTCTGCAAGAAATCAGACATACTGCTAATTAAAATAAACCCATACACTATATATTTCTCAACGCTGACACTTTAATGAAGTTTGGAAAATGTTAAAATCACATTAGATCCTTTTAGTTTACTTGCTGACTGGTCTCAAACATCAGGCTCATACTTAGAAATTGGATATTATGTACGGGATTTGGGATGTATAAGATACTTAGAAATGGCTAAACTCTTCTCCCAGTAGTTTAAACTCTTGTTTTTAGGAATTACAAAAAGGTTTGAAAGTGACATTTTGAGCCTGGTCTGTCTCAGCAGTCTAACCGCACTCGTCAATGTCAAAATGAGCTGGTCAATCAAATCAAATTAGGTGAGGTTTACTGTTCACAGAAACAGAGCATGGATTCCAGTATGAAGTGTCAGTGAGGTAAGGTGGCAGCTGCAAATAATCATGCAAATCAACTATTAAATGACCAACAGCTATATCCAGTAATGCTAAATACTATTGTTTTTCTCAAATATGGCCAGATGTATGTGTGAATTACTTGCATCTGTGCATCTCTCTACAAATAATAAAGCTTGAAGTTTAGTTACTTAAAAAACAGTGGTTTTTCCTCCTCATTGCTCAGAATTATAATCTAGAGATTCAGTATTGAGGATTTTTTATTAAAGGGTTAGTTCACCCAAAAATGAAAATTCGGTCATTAATTATTCACCCTCATGTCCATGACCTTCATTCATCTTTGGAAGACAAATGAAAATATTTATGATCAGAGAGCCATACAACTCTCCATAGACAGCAAAACAACTAAAATGATCCAGATTCAGAAACGTTCTAAAAACACCGGTAAAACAATCCATGTGACTTTAGTGGATCAACTTCAGTTTTGCTGCACTAAGAGAACACTCAATTTGTGTTCCGAAGGTGCTTATAATTGAACTGAAAATTAGGTGTTGGGCGTCTAACCAGAGGAGAACCGGCCCTAACTAAGCCTGGTTCTCCCAAGGTTTTTTTCCCCATCCTCTCATGGATGGGGTTTTGGTTGCTTGCCGCTGTCGCCTCTGGCTTGCTTAGTTGGGGACAGCTGATTTCCAGCGACTATTGTCGTCTTAATTACAGAGACCGTCTCTGCATTTAATAAATAAATAGTTTAATCTCGTCATTATACATTACCATCACTCTATTCTCCTATTTGATCATGTTCAGTGCTTTGCTACAATCTGTATTGTTAAAAG
>JAUMHP010000057.1:18929604-18940284 GCA_032361065.1 Enteromius trimaculatus
TCAATATGGCGGATGTAGTATGTCCGAGTTCCATTCATACTACCCCCATTCATACTATATAGTACCTACTGTTTTAATGGTCGAGTAGTAGGGGACTAACAGGGGACTAAAACGAGGGTTCAACAGTCTCCATGGTTGTGGCAGGACAAGGCAAGGGCTCAATGGCCGGAACTGATGAACCATAGATCATAGAAATAAATAAATAGAAGATCTATCAACTATTGGAAAATATATTTATGTTTTAATTTTATATTTTAAAGTAAGTATAAGCAAAAAATAGTTTTGCCCATTTTATAGTTTTAAAAATATATATAAATATTTTTGTTGAATATAATATTCTTGTTTAATTATTTGAGAAATACATCTGCTATCAAATTTGTTCCTGATTTAAAATTTCTATAACATTTAATAATTGTAAAGATTTTATGCATTTCTTATTTAGGACTGATGTTTGCAGATAAGTGAACTGACTTGCCTTAAGATGCACTTCATCATTTATTAATCCTGACCAAAATATGACAAGGCAAAATGACAACGATAATTCACTTTGTCATTTTGTGACAAGTGATGGAGATAAGCTCATCTTGAGACACAAAGACCAGTGAAGTCTAACATGAAACGCAAGGAAAAGAAAAAAGCCAAATAATTTGACACAGGCAAAGAAAGCTGTGAAGTTGTGAATAGATTTCAAATCAGGCTTCTCTGCATCATCATTTTCAGCATAAAATAATGCATAATTCTAAATATATTTCCTTAATTTCATTACATGCAGGTGTGTCCTAAAGCTAAATTTGGACCTTAAGAGCATAAAAGTCATTCACATTCCCTGCTACCTACATGTACACGAAACAGAAAAAAAGTGAGCTTGAACTGAGCTGTTGATTCTCGTCTCATCACCCCAGAAACTCAGTCCTAATTCAGACTTATTAAAAATTCAGCGTTATTCTCGAGCAGCTCAAATAATAACATTTCCGACAGGATGGCGTGCTGATGCTTTACTTCATAGAGGAGCACTGAGTTTTGCACTCATTTCTGCTAAATGGAGTCTATCAGCAGGACACGTCTTTTCAATGAACTTTCTCTTTAGCTCCTCATTTTATTTCCCAGATAAAAGCCCATTCTGACAGCATCGAGACTTTAACAAGTGATGACGTTCCCGCACGGAGGCATGCATATTCACACGCCGCTGATAGTCCCACTTTCTGCTCAGTTCCCTCCAGCTCGCCGGCTGTACAAAGGAAACCTTCTGCCGTCATTAAACCTACACCTCATCACGCCTGGAGGAACCAGACGCGCTTTCTCTCCAAATGGACGAATCGCTTGGTTCCTACCTTTGAAGTCTCAAATGGCTTCTTTCTTCGGCTGCCAATTTGGCTTTCAGACAGTCTGGCCTTTTGGCCCTTTGCTGCAGGGTCTGATCAGACTCCCTCTACTTTTTTTGTTTCCCATCTCTCTGTCTCCGGTCTCTTAAGTCCGGAATGGGCTGCTTTCATCCTACCCTGACAATCCATGACCACCACAGTGCACTGTGAATGAGCCTTTTCAAAAATACTTCACTCAATAATAAAAATTCGGCTTGGGTTTACTAACCCTCATGCTGCTCCAAAGTCTGTCATTTTTGACTGTGAAACATAAAGACGACAATTTCATTGCATCATGCAGTTATTTTCCAATAACACATGAAATCTTAGAAAAAAACAAAAGAAAATATGTAATAATGGCTTGAAAAGTTTATACTAAAATGAAAACTTATTTTACTCAGGTCCTCCAAAACTTTTTAATCACATATAATTCTGCGATCAATTCTCACTAATAAGTACAGTAGCCATTGAAAACGTATTTTGCTTCAATAAACTACCAATTTGCTTCTTATTAAAAGGTAGTTGTTAAGCTTATGTATTAAGGGATCTAGAATATGATCAAGCAAAGTAAGGCAATAATGTGTGCTTTATAAACAGCCAATGCTAAAAAGTAACTAAATTAAAGTGTTAAATTAAAGTGTTATTAACTTACTTCTACTATGCAAACACCAATCCTGCATTATATTTGCTGAATGAAACCCAATACTTCTTTCTTTCCAATTCTGGAGCGCTGACAGTGGCTGTTTGCTCGAGCTTGACACAGTTTCTAACAAAATATGCACATTTTGTGGTGACAAAATCTTGTTGTTGTTGATAATTACTTCAGCAAGAAAAAGTTACAACTTTGTTCAATTCACAGCTAATTGTCAGACATTATTTTATGCCTGTTATTTTTACTACAACCACACAGAAAATGGCAGATTTTGTTGGGAAAAGCTGATTTATTGATAAACTTATGTTTATGTAAAATATGTGGGCTTTACAATACATATTTTAATATAAATTTATGATAGATTTGTAATACTTTATATTACTTAACATTTATTCTTAAACATCTTTGTATATTTAATACTTCATGTGATACTTTTTTTAAGGTCAAAAGTGAATTTTAAGTAATATATGTATTTATATACTTGATGGAATGTTTCTTTTGATATTTTTTAACTCTGCATCATTAATTTACATAATATTAGGGCGTTGTTTGCATGTTTTTTTTTTTTTTTTTTTCAAGACACAGGTCTATGTATCCAATGTTGTTTTGCATTTTTTTAAAAAAAAAAAGTAATATTGCAATGTTTTGGAATGACACGATGAGAATCACTAGAAACACCTTTCAACAAAACAATATATTGCTTCTTGCATGTTTAATGATGCTTTGAAATGTCCTTTAGGTGGCAAAGTTTTGTGTTCAGTTTTGTGAAACAGTTGAAAGTAAATCTGGCAGTGTTTTATTATGATTCTTGTTGTATGTGCATGTATTGTGGCAGTTTTGAAATGTCCAGTAAAAAGGTCATGCGCTATCGAATTTGAATATAATTAAACCAAAATGATAGTGTCAGCAAAAGCAAACATGAGATAAAAACACATTTTCTGAAGCAACCATGTCTTCAAACAGTCTTTTTAGCTCTTTTGTTCCAAAATGAGTTTCAAGGTGAGCTGTCGCGCATCAGAAAAGCCTTTTTTTTTTTTTTGAATGTAGTTGTCTAATGCACACATCAATATACAGTGCTCAAAAAATAAAGGGAGCACTAAAAAAACACATCCTAGATCTGAATGAATTAAATATTCTTATTAAATACTTTACATAGTTGAATGTGCTGACAACAAAGTCACACATAAATTATCAATGGAAATCAAATGTATTAACCCATGGAGGTCTAGATTTGGAGTCACACTCAAAATTGAAGTGGAAAAACACACTACAGGCTGATCCAACTTTGATGTAATGTCCTTAAAACAAGTGAAAATGAGGCTCAGTAGTGTGTGTGGCCTCCACGTGCCTGTATGACCTCCCTACAACACCTGGACATGCTCCTGATGAGGTGGCGGATGGTCTCCTGAGGGATCTCCCCCCAGACCTGGACTAAAGATCTGCCAACTCCTGGACAGTCTGTGGTGCACCGTAGCATTGCCGGATATAGCAAGGCATGATGTCCCAGATGTGCTCAGTTGGATTCAGGTCTGGGGAATGGGCAGGCCAGTCCAAAGCATCAGTGACTTCGTCTGGCAGGAACTGCTAACATACTCCAGCCACATGAGGTCTAGCATTGTCTTGCATTAGGAGAAACCCAAGGCAACCGCACCGGCATATGGTCTCACAAGGGGTCTGAGGATTTCATCTCTGTACATAATGGCAGTCAGGCTACTTCTGGCGAGCACATGGAGGGCTGTGCGGGCCTCAAAAGAAATGCCAGACCTCACTATTATTGACCCACTGCTAAACCGGTTATGCTGGGGGATGTTGCAGGCAGCAGAACGTTCTCCACAGCGCCTCCGGTCTCTGTCACATCTGTCACATGTGCTCAGTGTGAACCTGCTTTCATATGTGAAGAGCACAGGGCACCAGTGGCGAATTTGCCAATCTTGGTGTTTTCTGGCAAAAGGCAAACGTCCTGCACGGTGTTGGGCTGTAAGCACAACCTCCACCTGTGGATGTCGGACCCACATACCACCCTATTGGAGTCTGCTTCTGACTGTTTGAGCAGACACATGCACATTTGTGGCCTGCTGGAGGTCATTTTGCAGGGCTCTGGCAGTGCTACTCCTATTCCTCCTTGCACAAAGGCGGAGGTAGCGGACCTGCTGCTGGGTTGTTGCCCTCCTACGGCCTCATCCACGTCTCCTGAAGTACTGGCCTATCTCCAGTTAGCACCTCCATGCTCTGGACACTGCAATGACAGACACAGCAAACCTTCTTGCCACAGGTCTCATGCTACCACTAGAGTAAAAGAACTGCCAGCATTCAAAAGTGAACAAAACATCAGCCAGAAAGCATAAGAACTGAGAAGTGGTCTGTGGTCACCACCTGCAGAACCACTCCTTTATTGGGGGTGTCTTGCTAATTGCCTATAATTTCCACCTGTCTATTCAATTTGCACAACAGCATGTGAAATTGATTGTCAAGTGGGCAGTTTGATTTCGCAGAACAACTACTTATAATTTTAACGTATAAAGTAAAAATTATTTCAAAGCTATTTTAGTGTGGCGATCATTTCAGCTGAAAAACACATTAATTTGCATGATTTCTTTCTCATCCATGTTTTTCAACTGAGCCTATATTGTAATTTTCTTTTTGTGTCTTGGTGACACTAAGTTTATGCTCCTCGTTTTGAACTCTTTTGGGGTTAGACAGCATTGTCTACTCATTATCGAAATCATACTCTAGATTTAGTACTGTCACATGAATTCATGTTAATAGTGTTAGAATTCTACAGTAAAGTGATAATATCTCAGATCTTTATCTAGTCTTATCATATAGATAAACCTGTAAATTCTGCACCTTATTACAAGTATGGTAGAACCATCACCTCTACCACAAAAGACTGCTTTGTAAGTAATCTTCCTGATTTATCTCAAATCCTTAGCACGTCCAATAGCGTAGAAAAACCTGATGATGCAACAGAAACCATACCCTCTCTCTTTCTAGAACTTTAGATACAGTTGCTCCTTTGCGCTTAAGAAAGGTAAAAGAAAACAAACATAACCCTCAGTATCTATTCAATACAGTGACTATATTAATGAAAAATAAAGCATTAACAGGTACTGACTTTCCACAAGATCATAGTAGTAATGACTTTATGCAATATTTTACTTCCAAAATGAATACTATTAGAAATAAAACAGAAACTGTGCAGCTGTCAGCTACAGTATCGCTCCAGTGCACTGTAGAAAAAATTATGCTCATTCTCTACCATAGGAGAGGAAGAATTGTATAAACTTGTTAAATCATCTAAATCAACAACATGTATGTTAGACCCTATTCCATCTAAACCATTATCAGGAGACATGGTGTAAGCTTTCACTGTGAAACTGATGTAGCTCTATATTTCTTCTCAGCCAGGTGAAAAACACCAAACTGAGAATGCATAGCTGATATAAAAAATTGGATGACAAGTAACTTATTACTGTTAAATTCTAAAAAAACAGAGGTGTTAATTATCAGAACTAAAAAAACCCACATGTAATAAACTAGAACACTGTCTAACACTTGATGACTGCTCTGTCAATTCTTCTTCATCAGTTAGGAACCTAGGCATGCTGTTTGATAGCAATATTTCATTCATGTTTCTAGCATCTGTAAAACTGTGTTTTTCCATCTCAAGAACATATTTAAATTGCGTCCTATGCACTCAACCTCAATTGCATGTTAATTCATGCATTTATGACCTTGAGGTTAGACTTTTGTAATGCTTTATTGGGTGCATGCTTGATAAATAGACTACAGCTAGTTCAAAATGCAGCAGCTAGAGTCCTTACTAGAACTAGGAAGTATGATCATATTACACTGCACTGGCTTCCTATCAAACATTGTATAAATTTTAAAATCTTGTTAATTACTTATAAAGCCCTGAATAGCTTAGCTCCTCAGTACTTGAGCAAGCTCTTGTCACATTACAGTCCTCCACATCTGCTGCGTTCTCAATACTCTGGCCATTTGATAATACCTAGAATATCAAAATCTACTGCGGGTGGCAGATCTTTTTCCTATTTAGCACCCAAACTCTGGAACAATTTACCTAATACTGTTCAGGAGCCAGGCACAATCTGTCAGAATGGCATCTGCACTTATATTAGTCTGTCTCTTTCTTATTCTGTTTCTCAGTCTGTATCCAAATCAGATGGTGTCATCAGGACACAAGATGATCTTCATCTGAGACCAGAACACCTAGATGAGCTCCGTGGACAGATCATCGGAACTAAATGCACACAAACACAAACACTATAATCTGACATGTGCTTAAAATTAAACTGGAAATTAGGTGCTGGGCATCCAGCCAGAGGAGAACTGGGTCCAACTAAGCCTGGTTCCTCCCAAGGTTTTTTTTTCTCCATTCTCTCATGGATGGGGTTTTGGTTCCTTGCCGCTGTCACCTCTGGCTTGCTTAGTTGGGGACACCTAACTTCTAGTGATTATCATCGTTTTGATTAAAGAGACAGTCTCTGCATTCAATAAATAACTAGTTTAATCTCGTCATTATAAATTACCATCACTCTATTCTCCTATTTGATAATGTAAAAAAAGTGATTGATTGCATATTTATTGAAATACAGTGCACAATGGACTACTTTTATGGTTTTTTAAAAACATCCATCTTAGATACCGCTCTATAAATTTGCCACCGTATGGGGGAAGGCTGCATAATGATTCCTAAAACTCCTCCTGTAGTGTTCCACTGAAAAAACATCTTATTTTTTGGTGCACTATTCGTATAATTTCATATATTTGAGGACCAAGCCTCCTCTTCCTCCTCCATCCAGCATTCATCTCCCCACCGAACAGCCACTTCTGTTTTCCCCACTGTTACTAATTGACACAATTATTGTTCTATTTTTGCTGAAGGTCTGCTAAACAGGCGCGTTTTGACGAATGAGCCGTTCATCTTTATCCCTAATGAGAACAACATTTTCTGATCTCTGGGTAAACTGCTTTCTGTTTCGTGTAGTTTGAGAGGAGAGAAACAAACCAGAGGTAGAGACGCCACTGACTTAACAATAGCGTGACAGATCATTTTTCTATAGCGTGACAGAACATTTGCTGTTTTTTAAAAACATGTAGCTGTTTCAGAAACATGCTACTTTTACCAACGAGCAGTAAACAAAACGTGTCGAAATGCAGCATTGTTGTTTTTTGTCACGTGCAGCTTTACAGCTGAGCTGAGGTAAAAATCAAACATGAGCTGCTACAACGTTTTTCACACTTTCATTCAAGTCAGTAAGTTCAGTTCGTGTAAATAAACAGTTTATCACTGAAGACAAACGTGACTTGGACCACAAAAGCAGTTTTTTATCAAGTGACAGTTTTTTGAGATTTATAGATCATACTGTATGACTTTCATATTTAATTTGGGGATCAATTCTCACTATTAGCTGACAAATTAACTATGACTTTTACCATTATAAAATCCTAATTTGCTGCTTTTAAATAGGCAGCTGTTAAGCTTATGTATTAAGGGATGCAGAAAATGATCATGCAGAATAAGCATTAATGTGTGCTTTATAAACTGCCAATATTTGCATGCATAAGCAACTATTAATAGGTTTCTAAATTAAAGTGTTACCAACTTACTTTACCATGGTGATGATAAGACCATCCTAGATTATTTGGTGATTATTATGACAGTTGTCATAGTTTCTCACATTTTGTAGATTCTTTTTCTGCTTTTTTTTCCTCTCCATTTGTAAGGTAATAAAGACTTGCATTATCCCTCAATCAGCAAAAAAGTTGGTTGCTGAAGGGGCTTGTGTTCACCCCATCCAGAACTGCACCATTACCACAGAAATTCCATTCCCACGATTCATCCCTGGACTGATCACACTCTCACCTGAAACTCATTTACACACACACACATACCTGCAGCTCATCACCAAACCCACACACTCATTAAACCTTGAGGTTTTGTTTTCCCATGTGTTACTTTTCTGAGCATTACCCATGTTTGTTTTTCTGTTTACCTTTGGCAAAAACCTTTGGTTGTTTGCTGCCAGCCCCGAATTCTGCCTGCACAGCTCGACCTCGATTCCGTCTTGCCTCCATTGCCCTGTTTGCCAGTATTTGACCCTGCCTGTTGAATAAAGCTTGCACATGGATCCGACCTTGTCACTCCCGTTCATTGCAGTTACAACTTCAATTCACTGCAAATTTTCAGATATATGAATGGTTCTGAAGACATTGCCTCCTACGTTACAGTAATCCAAATGGCCATTTTTATTTGCAATTCAAATCCAAATAAAACATGATCCTAATGTAATGCAAATTGTTATAGTCATTGTATAAAAGCTGTTTTGATTGTTAAATTAAATTGCCAAGATGAGTATGTGCTTACAAAGATATTACCTCCTTCCATTGCTTTAATATAGTTGTCCACATTTGTTGGTTAACTTGACTGTGGTTGAACTCCTTTACGTCATGTGTTGCTACAGTTAATGGAAGCTAACAATACTGGAGGTCCGTATTTAAGGTAATTGCACTTTGTTCGCTACTTTGAAAGATCATGAAGACTACTTTCGCTCAGGGACCCAAAAGGTTGCAGAGCCTTTGAAGATAAGCAGCGATGCGCTCCTCCCGTGAATTCAATTCCATTAAACGCAATTCCTTTAACAGTATCTCTTAATAAATCAATACCAATTCCAGACCTCCAGGTAATTCCAATCAAAGGCAGCTGTTTAAACTGGCCTAATCGCAGCGGCATTTACTTTCAGGCTTGTCTGTGGCTGACAGAAGTCTTTAACACTGATTTTCCCCAGTTACTCATCATTCAGAGGCCTGTTGAACACATTGAGAGCTTCAGGACTGCCTCTATAAAATCAACATGAAACCACAATGGACCCTGTTTGTACTACACTCCTGGAGTTATTGTGCACAATTCTCCTTTGACGCACTGCTTCGAAGCATCTGGGTTAAACATCTGGACTGGTGTGCTGAAGTCTGCAGGTTCAAACTAGAAAGAGCAATTCATAAGCCACTTAGCTGCACACCGCTCCTGGGGAATAAAGGCACTTTGTATGTTCCTTTACATAAAGTGTCTGTTAAATGAAGAATAATGAGAACGACAGATTAAGGACCGAGGCGAAATGCACAATTAGCCTGGTATTTGTATAAAGGATAATGCACATTTAGATAATCATTATTGCGAAATAAACTTGAACAGTGTGATCTGATCTGCATCATCCCGAAGGGGTTTATTTTACGATAATGACCATCTGACTGCACATTATGCCGTTCATTATATGAATACTCAACAAATAAATGCATGAATATAAAAATACAGAATTGTGAAAATAATTTATTACACAAAATGAGACAGAACTTTGATTGATAAGAAACATTTGTGTTTGTGTAGGAAGCGGTTACATTTGTCCATAGTCAATTATATACTTTTGTGTAGATATACAAAACTATTTGGCTCATTATTGCATGACATATAGAAATAACAAATATATGCATATATATATATATATATATATATATATATATATATATGTGTGTGTATATATAAATGACCTCTATAGTCAGGCCCATCCTAACTCGCACACCCATATATTTTTGCCTTGGGTTTCCTGGGTTTGTATTTTGTGTGTGTGTGTGTGTGTTATTTTTTGTTTTGTTTTTTTGGACACATTTTTAATGCTTAAATGAAATTAATCAAAAAAGCATGTCTAAATGAACTTATATCATGAAACGTGAGCAATTTATCATTTTCCCTTCAGAAATTCTGTGTTGTGTATTTACATTTTACGAGGCATAAAACATTCCTTTTTTAATTAATGAAGATTTAATTGTATTAAATAAAAGGGGAAAATAAAGGGGATTTAATATTACAGTTAAAACACTGAAGAAGTATTGTATGATTATTCCTAAAAAATAAAGTTTTAATAATTTAAATATAAATTTATTATAAATATATATATATATATATATATATATATAAATTTATCAATTTAAATTATAATATATTTCTGCCGCAATGCCAAGTTAAGCTGAACTTTTATTTTGACAGGTTGCCATGAATACCTTTACAGTTCTGTGTGTACAGTACATGATATAAGGATAGATTTACTCAAAAATGGTCAAAAAATGCTTCAAAAGTCATGAAGCAGTTCTGGAGATGTTATTCTGTGCTTATGTGCTTATTTAATATCACCGGGAAGCATCATGCACACTTCAGTATGAGCAGTAAACAAAACCGTGCACCTGCACCATTCATTAACACAGAGACACGCAGTTTTCATATTTTAATAGAGGTTTTGCAGGTTAATATTGACAAATACTAGAGGGAGCGATGGTGTGTGTGTGTGTGCGCATTGGGAACTGCCTGTGTGCGATACAGAGAGCACAATGTAATGTAGAGAAGGAAATGACATGCAGTAAATGAGATAAATAACATAGGGCCATTAGTTTGTTTAATGAAATAACATGGTATAGATCTGTTCAATAAAAACGGTAACTTTAAATGACTCCAGTTGTGATCTGGCACAATAGAGATAATACAATTAAATAAAATTAACTTGACTTGAGCAGCGTAATATTAGAAAGGGGGAACACTGTGTATATATATATAGAGAGAGAGAGAGAGAGAGAGAGAGAGAGAGAGAGAGAGAG
>JAUMHP010000057.1:18968665-18979442 GCA_032361065.1 Enteromius trimaculatus
CCCATCAGTGTGTTGCTGCTGATATGAAAGAGTAATTCAAATGGTGCTTGTGTGAATGGTTTTGTTGCAAGAATTTGATTTTTAAAAAGAAGTGTTAAGTTTTGATTGCAGTGTTTCATTGTGGCGTAGATGTGTGTTGTTCTCCAAGTGCTATGTCTGATTGTTTTGTGTGTAGAGTTTTGACATAACGGGCCAAATTTAGCAAAAAGTGTGAAAGCATTAGGCAAAAACTGTAATAATATTGCAAAAGCACATAACACACAGAATCCTAAGAAAAAAAATAATAAAATCCTTTACTAAAATACAAAGAAAACTGACAAAATACAAGCTAATTCTAAATATTAATAAATACTACATTAAAGCATTTAGTATTAAAACAACACCATTCTGAACTGCTGTAATAAGCTTTATAATGTGTAACATCTAAGATAGACGGCACGTCCAGGAACCGCCCACCGTCTGTTCGCTGACCATCTTGAGGTTTAAACGACCCTGTGCCTGTCATAGCCATTAGTCAATGATAATATAATGGCAGCACTGGATTGTAAAGATAGATCACCTGTTTATTAAAAGTGACTGAAGAGGAGGGACAGTAAAATCGAGTGGCTCTCATTGATCTCCTGACTGATTTAAAAAAAAAAAACAAGACTATGAGCTCATCAAGTAAAAGCAAATAAAATGCTGCTTTAAAAGGTTAAAATGTACCACAACAGTGATCTATGGAGCTAGAATTTGTGCACAACACACTCTTTTGTTGTCACTAAACAGAAATGATCTGCCTGTCATTCACATGCCAATTCATTTTATCACAGATAGTTCACTCAAAAATGAAAACTGTCATTATTTACTAACCCAAACCAGCATGACTTTCATTGTGAAGAAAGGAGCAGCTGAGATTTTCTGCTGTAAACATCTTTTGTGTTCCACAGAACAAAGGAAGTAAATGAACATGAAGGACAGTAAATGATTACAGAATTTTGCAGTTTTTCTCAAACGCTAAAACACAAAAGTCAATCCTCTAAACCAAATGACCAATTGTCTAAACACATTTACTAAATCTATCCATCATTTTCCATTATCATAAACTCATTTCACATGAAGACACAATTCACAAAACACAATCCTCCGTGCTCATAAATCTAAACCCATTTTTCCATGCTTAAACACAAGTTGCAAATGAGCTCATGAGTACCTCTTCCTGAATGAGGTTGGCTTCAAACTGCAGATACGAACGCAAAGAGGCCGTAACATCATTCAGAGGGGCTTGTCCACCGGCATGATGTCCTTGGGTTTTACAACACCCAACATCTCCTCACCCTCCTAGAAGAGCTAAAAGACCGCCAACAACACCATCCTGGACCCACACATCACATTTAAGTGATCATTTGGGACAATGTCCGCTTCCACAGAACAAACCAAATCAGAGTGGTTCACCATCAACAACAACCACTTTATAAACGTCTGTCTGCCACCCTACTCCCCTTTCCTGAACCCTATAGAGAAGTTCATCTCATCGAGGAGATGGAAGGTTTATGACAGGTAACCGTACACTAGAGAGAACCTCTTAAGGGCAATGGAGCTGGCCTGTGTTGACATCCTAGTGGAGGCCTTCCAAGGATGTATTTGCCATTCCACGGCGTTTTTCCCATGGTGCCTGGCAAGAGACAATATAGCCTGCGATGTGGATGAGGTGATGTGATGCAGCTCAGCGACATAATGCTGCACGGTGATTGTGGTGTGTGGTGTGAATAAAGTAAATAAAAAAAAAAATTCACACCCTGATCATGTTTTCAAGAGTACTGTTGTGTGCAATAGATTCTGTTTTTGCATTGTGTTGTTACAGTAGTGTACATGCAGAATTTTCTATAGATTTCTATAGACTCTTTATATGAAACTCACAAATCTAAATGCCTAATCCACTGCAGAGATCTAAGAAGATCTGTTACTGTAAAGTTTCTTAAAACAAGCCTTTGGCAGTTATGAAACAAAGAACCTTCTCACAAATTGAGCATTGTGTTTTCAATTGTTTTGCTGTAGTATGTAATGATGTGTACATTTTTGAAAGCTTCGAGCTGCTCTTTTGGTGTGAATTTTTGAAGTGAGAAGGTGTGGTTGTGTTTATGTAGCTTTAGAAAAGGGTGTTGTGTTTAGAGATTGGGGAACATCGAGGAAACGTTTGTGAAATGTGTTTTAGCATTTGAGAAAAACTGTAATTACAGTTATGAAAAATGTAAATGCAGTATTTTGAAGGGTTTCTTAACGTATAGGGTTTGTTGCAACTGGTATTATTTAACCGGATGCCGCCCAGCAATCTCTGACAGCCTTGACAGCCTTCCCATAATGCTCTACAGAAACCCATTCCCCACTGCACTCATGCTGACCGAATGTCAGACTCTATTTCAAATATCTCAGTTCAATCTGCACTACATTACAGACACGCTAAACGCATCAGAAGCAGACACTTCACAAAGAGACCGAAGCTCATAAGCTGCTCTATTCAGGACTTTACTATTTTCTATTTACGTGTGCATTTATAATACAGAATGAGAACTATCTGGACTTTTCCCTCTTTGTTTCAGATGTTTCTCCTCAAATTTCTTCTCTCCAATGGATCCTCTGCAGTGAATGGGTGCTGTCAGAGTTCAAACAGCTGATAAAAACATCACAATAATAACCACATATAGTCCATGCATCTCCATCATTTAACATGTTGTAAAGTGAAAGCTGTGTTTTAAAGAAACAAATCCATCACTGAGGAACCATTGCTTCCTCTAGGCATAACATTGCTGTTTTCAATAAAAAAGGCATATGACTAAGGAGAGAAATATGCATAAAACAGTTCTAAACAAATATTGTGTGTTGGATTTGAATATAAGTTGACAAAAGAACATGGACGTTATTATGGATTATGGACAAATATCTTGGCCAGAAGTGATGGTTTATAAGTAAAAATGCCTTAATGATGAATTTGATTTGATACATGTAGCTTTTCACTTTACAAGCCACTGGAGGATTACTGTGATGTTTTTATCAGCTGTTTAGACTCTTATTCTGACGGCACCTGTTCACTGCAGAACCTCCATTGGTGAGCAATGCTAAGTTTCTCTTTAAACGGCAAATTTCCTGCAAATTGTAACTTTTGGGTGAACTATTTGTTTAAAGCTTTTTCATGCAAAAACATTAATTTTAAGAGTACAGAGAGACTAAACAACCAGTTCAAACTTTACTCACATTGTTATTTGAAGCATTTTCACCAGTGGTCTCACACTCTTGGCCTCCTTTATACTTCGAAAATCCCATCTTCGTTGCTCAGACTTAGAACACCGCCTCACCGGGGAACATGAGATTAGAGATATCACAGCCGAGTTTTATCCGATAACATCAAATCAGAATTGCAACCTGGAGATTATCACCGCTACCCCAGCAGGCAAAATACGGTGCGATAAGTCGGTTTTTATTTTTCCTTTATACAAATGGTAACTGGATTAGGACAGCCGTGTCTCTTTGTCCTTTATCTCTCATCTCCGTCTGCCTCTTGTCATTATTTGATTTCATGTATTTTTAGCGGTGATATTTCAAAGGCAGCGTGCAGACACATCTGTCATTGCTCACATCCGTTAGAGGGTAACAAAGTGACACCGTTCCTCCGTCAGGAATCCGGGACGGAAGCAGAAAGCTTTCCACTGCACCCACCTGCAAGATCATCCAGGCGAAACATGCGTTTGATCAGAGGGAGAATTGCTCTCCTACCTTTGCACCGTCTAGTGACACGATAGTGGCTCGCTGACCTGCTTCGTGTTCCAGCTCTCTGGATAAATAATCTGCCTCCTCTCCTCAGGCGCTTTTTAACAACACACCCACATCAACGAGCCCTCAAAGAGCCTCCGTTTAGAAGGTCGGCGTTCTGGGGATTTGCTCCGCGGCAGAAGAATACGGCGATATTCTCCATGTGGGATGTTACTGATGTGGCCAGATGCTGTCAGTTCCTGTAGCAGCAGGAAATAAAGCGGCAGATAGCGACCACACTCAGACTGAACTGTTAGCAGCAGGGTGAAAAACAACTAGATGGAGGCAATCTAATGGAACAAATCTGAGCAGAATTTAAGCAACATCTCTAAGGGACTGTAAGCTACATTAGCCAGGGAATACTCAGACAGATGGCAACAAAACTGGGCTTTTTTCTTCTCTTGAAATGCGCTCGGTTTTAAGGCTGAAAAGTGAAAAAGGAAAAAAAAAAATTGCAGTCGTGGGATAAAATCTTTTGTGGGACGATTTGAGATGCTGCGACATGTCAGATAACTTAACCGTGAGCGGATGTTTTTTCTTCTTCCATGATATCTGTCACAGTGAATCACCTTCTTTCAAGGTGAATCACACAAAAACCTGTCAGGAACACGTCTGCATTATATCTCACCTCAAAATCAAGAGACAGAAAGAAGAAATGATATTGTGCAAAAAGAAAACAGAGAAAAAGTTTTCAAGATCATGAATGTTTTATTTGCTGGTTTTGTGACATTATTTACGTACATAACAAATAAGCGCATTTGCTTCATGATTGTAATGTATTCAATAATTCAGCAATACAGTAAGTTTGTCTTTCATCTCTGCCTTATAGTGTATATTCATTTTTATAATTACTGTAACAATAATAGCACAGTAATAGAATAATTTTTAACCAAAATCACAGCAATTTGAAAGAAATGCTAAACTGTTAAGAAAAAAATTGCATAGTGCAATACAAAAATGCAATATGGAATAGATTTTGGATCATAATATGACCAAGTTAAATGTTGGTTAGCTTTTTTCCTTGACAATGTAAATAAATGCAAATCTAAATTCTAAAAAAATCTAAAAAAATAGCACATAAATGTATACATGTATACTAAATTATGTAATTAAATCATTTCTATAATTTCTGTATGTTTTTGCAACTACTAATGAGCAAATAGTGCATGAATTTCCCAGAAATTCCCTCTTCATCTTAAATTACTGTTTGAGCAGCCTAACCCGAGACAACTAATAACTCAGTTAACAGTGTTTTTCAGGGTGTGTGGGACACCCAACTAATAGAACACAAGGTGAGGGTCCATGAAACCTGTTTATAAAAACAGTCCTTGCCTTTAAAATTTAGTGATGCTAGCTGGCTCAGACACACTTGTAAAAAATAAATAAAACAGAACTGTTTCTTGTTCATGTAGAATAAAAGCATGAAAGTCTTTTCAAATTCCCAGAACACTTTCCAAGAGTGCTTGTGACACGATTTAGACCGCAGTGCGTGATACAGGCCTATCTGATATTTTTGTTAGGTGATGCTCTGCAGGAAAAAGAGCATAGAGGGGTTAGTGGTTCAAATCCCGGCTGTGAAATATTATTGACGTAGCCCGCAGCAAACAAGGCATTTAATCTGAACTGCTTCAGTAGATATCCATTTACATAAATGGGCAAAAATGTAATCCTTTGCCTTGGATAAGAGCTTCACTGACTGAGAGCGGAGGGGGGGTGAAAGTAAAAACTGCATTATGCTCTGAGTGTGTGGTCCTGCCGTTGTAAAAAGCCTCTCATGCATTCAAGTGTAGTTTTGCTTGCTGACGGAGGTCTGATGTGACTCAGTTCAGATGGGAAGAATCGCTTGGATGCATTTACAGCAGACACATATGAATAGATGAATCTCATTTGGCTCAGAGAAGACTTTTCATGAAATCATTTCTAGGCTACGTGGCACAAAATGGTATTATGATCTGTTATTTGGAGTGGTGGATAGGACAAAACACTGGCAACATTTGTAAGCAATATACTGTTCAAAAAAGTTTGGGATCTTCTTCTTTCTTTCTTTTTTAATGTGTAGTTTTATTCAGCAAAGACACATGAAACTGATCAAAACGGAAAATGTTGCAATAGATTTTTCTTTCAATTAAATGCAGTTCTTTTGAACTTTCTATTCATCAGTCCTGAATAAAACTCACGTTTTCACAAAAACACAAATCAGCATAACTGACAATATATTTTATTATAAGATAATAATAAAATCACTTATTGTGCATAAAAAAATCAGCAAATCAGAATGATTTCTGGGTAATTTCTTAAGGGTATATTTATAGCATAGCCAAAGATACATTGTATGAGTCAAAATTATTGAGTTTTCTTCAAGTAAAGATATTTAGTAAATTTCCAACTGTAAAAATATCAAAACTTAATTTTTGATTAGTAATATGCATTGCTAAGAACTTTATTTGGACAACTTATCAGTATTTTATTTCATTTATTTATTTATTTTTTAAATTTTAAATAGTCGTATTTCAGCCACATATTGTCCAGTCCTAAAAAAATATACATATTTATTTATCTTTCAAGTGATGTATAAATCAGAATTTCGGAAAAAAAAAAAAATACCCACAAAAACACGACTGTTTTTTGTGGTCCTAGGTCACGTAGAGTAAGACACCTAAAACAGTGGTAATGTCTGTTGAAAATGTCTGTTTTTGTTTGTTATTTTTTTTTTTTATCTAAGACTTTTGAAGTCATATATAAATTGTAATCTGTTTTAGAATCTCATGATATTTCCCCATCTACTGCCTAACAGTGTCAATCAGCATGTCATGATGTCATTTCCAGAGTGATAGGTCACATGACATGTGGAGTAGATTATTAGTATACTCTCTCTTGACTAGGACAAAAAAATAAGCCATATCAACGATATGATCTTGGTTGTAAACATATGACATAGGTAAGACCATTATGAGACTGCTAATTGATAATTAAGTGATTATGAGAGTGCTACATGTTTTCTATCCCAGAAGTGCTGTCAGGAGAATCCCTCAGATGAGCAAATACAATAGCGGCGACCTGTGTTTTATTTGCAGATCATTAGAAGCAACTTTCAGTAGTCAGAGAGATGATCATTATCGGCTGCCCTCCGCTTAACACCCTCTCTGTCTGCTGCTGAAGTTTTCCCCGGAGAACACCTTTAAACGGAGACGGCCTGTCTAACAGAACAAATTAAAGAAGACTGGAAATACAGCAGCATAATGAGCTGATTTAACACACAGGAGAAGGTTCAAAACCGAAAGCCCGATAACAAGTGCAAAAGCTGCCAATGCGTTTTGGCTGAAGAGTTTAATTTCCTCAAACGCGATATTCCCAAACAAGTATGTGTTGGAATGAGCAAAAAAAACAAAGACTACGGAAAATTGCTCAAGCTATTTCATTAGAACAGTAACACAACAAGCTGAAATAAGTGAAAGTCATTCCTCGCTCATGCTTGGAATTAATTTCACACATCAATATTCCCAGTCTGCGCTCGTGGTGAGGCATAATGCCCCTGCATGTCAATGCGGAGTAATCAATTAGATCTGCCTGTTATTGAGGCTTTTCTAAGACCTGATCAATATGTCAATGTCGAGCCACAAGACTCCAAACAGCAATTAAAACATGAGCAAAGCAGATATGAATATGCTGCGACTAACTGTACGCTCGTGTTTAGGTGCGTGTCAGACTTCCATACGGGAACCAGAGCTCATCTAATCATAAAGAGATTACATTTTCCAACAGAATTCACTTAGCAGTGACAGAAACGAGTGCATCGAGGCCACAAGTCAAGCATAAAACTGCATTTATTTCCTTCAAAGAAAAATCAGCCCTGTAGGGAATACAGGAGACCACAGAGACTATTTCAACATCCGCGACAGAAGCATAAAGTACTAAAAGACACCTGGGACATAAAGACAAACCTCTGATATGCAGACTTCCCCTCCGGGAGTTGACTTACAGAACACATTTTAAACAATACGACACTGTCTTTGCCAAGAAAACGCTGCCAAGGTCACACAAGCAAATTCAAAGCGTCAGCACAATTCATATTGGATTTCAAATAAACCCGAGAAAAAGCGTGAGCTGGCGCCCATTCCTCACAACAAGACAAGTGACTTACTGCCTTTGATTTGCCCGGAAGAAAAACGCTGGGGAGGAACGATCCTCATCAAACACCTATTTTGCTTCCCCAAGTGCGACTTGAGAACTACTGTAAAGAGAACAAAAGCGAAACAGCCATTACTGTCAGTCTGTGTGTGAGCGGAACGGTACACCAAACACTCGCCGAAACAGGTGATGCTGAGAAACCAACATGAACCGTTGTATGTGGGGGGCGTCCTTCAAAACACACACATAAGTACATACTAAACATGAACATTGCGCTAACAAATACATTTTATTAACACGTATCTATTGTTGCATTTTTTTTTGCTTCCTGACAACTTATTCTATGTTTGCAAATATTTACATTAAAGCTAGCATTTTGCCTCTTTAAATATATTTTTTGATTTATTTCCCCTTGCATCATCTGTGTTTGTAGTTGTAAATCTTTCCATGAATCCCATGACATCATTCCATTCATAATGTGAACTCTTCTTATGTTTAATGTGTTACATCAATACTGTAGAAAGGGTCATTCGTATTAAACAATAGATGTTTGAAAAGATCATTGGTAAAACATCTCCTTCCGTAGTATTTTTTTTATGTAAGCTGAGCTCACATGCATTGACAAATACAGTTTTTGCATTATCAATTTAACATTGGGTTTACCAAATGCTTCAGAATGACTAATGCCAACAAATGAAACCTTATTGTAAAGTGTTACCAGGTAATTTATAGAGCCAATAAATTTTCTTCTGAAGAAGCACCAGTTTTATGACTTTGAGGTTTGCAATGTCAAACTAAACCGTAAAATTTAATCAATTAATTATTCGAAGGCAAAATTATGTCCCAGCATACATTCAAATGCATTAAATTAGCTGGAGACTGTGCAATGCAATGCTGTAACACATTATACATGCTTACTGTTTATATAAAATATTTATATATATATATATATATATATATATACTTTAAAGTAAACATTAAATCATTTCTTTTATAATGATTACTGCAGTGTTTATTGCATTATATATATTTAATAATGCATTCTTATGACATTTAATTTGTTTCCACAAGTTATGCATCAGCCATGTTACTATTATATTCTTCCATTTGTAGATCAATGATCTTTTCCATTAATCCTACAAACCTTGGCCAATGACATTACCATCCTTTCAATAAAATAATTCTTCAAAGACAAGTCTTTTATATAATTGTATGCTTCAGTTTCGTCAGTAAAGGACAATCTTACATTATTAGCCCTGTTACCATGGTTATTTATTCTAAACAACTGCAAAACAACAATAAGAATTGCACAAATTGCAGCATTATATTCTCTTTTTAGGAAGCACAAGTTTCATGACCTTAAATTAAAAGGACTTTTATTGTTGAACTAAACTGGAAGTAATGTAATAAATAGACCAACTACTGAACTGTAATGTGATAAACTGACTACTCAAAAAGCAAAATAATGCCCTAACACATATTAAAGGTGTATGTAGCTAGAGATTGCAAAATTCAGTATTGATAGATTATATATCTGATAAAAAAAGGTTTAAAATCTGTTGGATTATTCTTTTTACTTGAAATAACTCTTGATCTTTAATCAAAAACTTTCCCTTTCCTTCACAACCTCTCTTCTCTGATGACGTGTGCAATGAAGTGCTGGGCAAAAATCACTTCCCTCCAGCAACCTGTCACTCACATGAGATCACAGCAATTAGAAAACGACATCAATCCAATATAATCCCAAAGGACAAAATCAAGTCCTGGCCTACATTTCTTCTTGTTCAAGAAGCCATTTCGCTCAGATATATCACAATAGAGAAGAAAAAGCGACTGCAATTTCCATTTCATGCTGACTTCTAATCTAGTTGGAAAGGCACCCATTTCGTACTAATGATCCATTTTATGTTCTGCCAGATGTTTAGGCACAGAGAGCTTATTTCACCTTAAACTGCTTATTTATATTACAGTTTCACTATTAAGGAGTATTTCCCTTAAAGAGAGATGCAAGTTTTCTGTGCTCAAATGATCCAAGTCATTTCTGAAATGACATGCATCAGTCAAAACACTGTTGAAAATAAACGATCTGGACAATTTTGCATGCACAGATGCAAAGTATCATTCAAAAGAATTGTACATGCACAAAGAAACGACTTTAACAGCAAACAAAACACAGCCAGATGACTCGAATATCAATGAACTTTGAGAACAAGGGAAGTAATTGAGAAAGAAAACACATCAACTTGGAGAAAAAAAATAAGACTAAAAATTTCTCTCAGAAATCAGTAAGATTTTTTCAGAAACTCCATATTTAGCTATATTTCAAAGTTAACATAGCAGTAATCAACAATGTTTTCACAAGCTAATGATGATTTATTTCCAGCCAGTGTGAAATACAATGCAAAATAGTTATGAGTAATTAGAAGAGCAATTAGATTCAATCAGCATTTTCGGTTTATTTTTTTTTTTTAGCAAACTTTCAAAAATGGTAACATGCCATTTATATCATAATGTATTTGTACTTGATCTGATTCATAGAAATGCTTATATACCAACATAGCTGTTACTGTAAAATCTGCTGCAGTCGATAATAAAAGGTCACAGTAATTTCTTAAAGTTCAACCACAAAACACAATAATGGTAACACAAAACGCTCCAACAGCAAATAAACAACCCAACATGCATCCTAAACAGAACACTATAAACAAACGCGCTAGTTCGCGTAGACATTTGAAAAAAATTTTCTTTTCTAAAATACAATGTCATTCTCACTTTTTGAAACAAAATTTGCAACAAAAGTATACTCATGTCTTATTAAGTATAATGTAAATAGCCTATATACATTGAAAGGCAGATTAAAATA
>JAUMHP010000057.1:18988940-19026429 GCA_032361065.1 Enteromius trimaculatus
ATATATACAGTAGATATGTGTGTAACGTTTAACATAAACAGCTCTGAATTCAATAATGGAATTCCTTTAATTATAAATTGAGAGTTTAATCATATCTTATAGATTACTGACTGTTCTCCTATTTAATGGCCTCCTGTTTAGGGGTTTGACACAATCTGTATTGTTAAAAGCGCTGTATAAATAAAGGTGAGTTGGCTTGATATACATATATATGTGTGTGTGTGTATGTGTGGGAGGGGCATGTTTATGTGGTTTATGAGGACACAAATTTGTATAATGGCATGGGTATGACATAGGTATTACAATATGAAGGTGTTTTATGAGGACATTTTCAGTGTCCCTGTAATAAAAGGCTTAAAAAACATACAAAATTATGTTTTTTTGAAAATCTAAAAATGCACAGTTTCCTGTAAGGGGGTGGGTTTAGGGCAATACCACATACAGTTTGTCCTGTATAAAAACCATTACGCCTATGGAGAGTTCCCATAAATAGCAAAAACAAACGTGTGTGTGTGTGTGTGTAGAAGATCAAAAGAAATGTCAGAAGATAAGCATTTATTGATCTTTTGCAATATTATAATGCTTGACTTTGACTTCTGATCAACTTAATGCATCCTGGCTGACTTTATATATCAATTTCTTTAAAGAAAAGACTGCATGCTAGAGTATGTTCTTATTTACAAATCTTTCCACAATACAAAAGAATACACATGCCAAAAGAACAAGAGAGTTTACAAAACACTTGATTGTGACCCTTCTCCTTTAGCATCCTGTTGGTGCTGATAAGTGTATTTTGAGGTCTTGAAGCTGCTGTAGCTGTAAAAGAGCGCTGAATGTTCCAGCTTCCATCAATCTAACACTTCTCCCTAAGGCGACTGTACAGCGAGAACTATTGATTTACAACAGTCTTATGGGTTTGCTTAAACACTACACCTTGAAATTCTCACTGTGAGTGATGCTAAGGGATTCCAGTTAAAGCACAACAACAGCAGAAGTGCAATTGACCAGCAGTTCATGTGATCACGTGTCAGCGCCGCTTACTTCAAAAGTCTCTCGTTGATGCTCAGAAGAGGAAGGTTATGCTTGATGAAAAGTGTTTTCGAGTAAAACACCACACCGCTGTGCTAAAAAATAAAAAGAACCTCAATGCACTAAAGTACAAACTCTCCACACAACCAGACAAGCAATTCTTAAGAAATATAAACAGATGCGGGTTTTAAACCAGAAGAGTAAAGATTTTCATTTTATTCATTCATAGAAAATGAAGAAATTAAACGGAATGGTGATATCAAGACGTCTTTATTGTAATTGCAGCAATAAATTACCAAGACCTCTTTGTGAACCAACCCGACTTAATTTAACCATCAGGGATTGTCCAATACAAATAATAGAAGACAACTCTAAAAAGATCATTTTCCTCACAAAATATTTTCTGTTTAGTGCGAGAAGGACATACACTTCTATTATAAACAAGAAACAAGAAAAAATGTGTTTTGTTCATCTTCCTCCCACACAACACTCCAGGTGCTGCACAGGAAGAAGTAAAAAAAAAAAGAAAAAAGGTTGAAATGTGAAAAAAAAAAAAATCCCCAGGATACATATAACCTTAGAAAGAATACAAAAATATAGGGATGCAAATCTAAAGAGATCAATTTAGTGATAAATTGTCTTCTCTCCATGGACACAGAAAAAGCAATGCAGAAATATATACGCTGATTAATTTTAAAAATAATTCCTGAACAGAAGTCTGTTTTGCACCATTTTTGAATCGATAAAGCATACAGAAAGTAAAAAATAGACCCTTATATTTGGCACCCAATAGGTGAATATCAGTCATTTTTTTATATTACAATTTTGATCTTGAACACTGGAATAACTGATTACTGCATTGCAAATATAACATTTTAATAAAATGAATATTCCCAGCAACAGAATTAGTTTTAATCATGAAATCAAGACCATGTTCTAACCAAAAAAGAAAACAGAAAAAAGAAATACAGATAAATTATATCCTGCATTACAAAAAAAAAATAATAAAGCCTGTTTTAGAATCAATAAATGTTTTTGTACCGTGATTTGAAATATTTAGCACTCTAAGGGAATAAAACATATATCTTACTTTAACAGACATTGCTTCTAAATTATTATTAGAGCTCAGCAATTAATAATGGTTCTTTTACTATTATTAATGTTATTTGTTTTTTTAATGATTCCTTGATGAATATTTGTATAGGAATTTCAAAGGAATATATAAATATATAAATATATAAATATATATATATATATATATATATATATATAAATTTTAACATTATGTTTTCCAATTACAGCAATAATGAAAATATCTTATTCGTCCATTTATTAAATTACTGTAATGAGATTGAGATATTAAAACAGGCTTTATTTTCTTGATGCACGAATATAATCTTTTGCTTAGTAAAATACGACCTTAAATGATTTTTCTGTCTCTTCATAATTTCACTTTCTTTCAGTCTTTCTTTCAACATAACACACAAACCATCTGAACCTGCGCCTACTTTCTATATACACAACATATTTATCATTTCCCAAAATCCTTATCAACTTCCTGTTACCTCTTCACCCCCACCGCCTCTCTCTCTCCACCTTTCCTCACCCGTCCGTCGTCGGAGTTTCTCACCCTGCATTCGAAGCTCTTCATCATTGTGATGTGTCCTCGTGTTTCTAAAGTTCCCACAATACTTCATGCTGTATGTGTTGCTGATCGATGAGATGTCTCCCTCGCTCTCCCTGTACCTCTTTCACCGTCGGCCCGAGGTCTTGTTGCACTCCTCCTAAAGTGTTGTCCTCGGAGTTGCTTTCCGACGCTGGTACTTAGGAGACTTTGAAGTTTCGTTCTTTGGGGGCCAAACGGGTTTGACTAATTTCACATCCTCATCCAGAGAGAACATCTTTTTTGGAGATGCTGTTTGCGGAGGCCACACTACAGACATTTTGTTAGGGCTTTGATCAGGTTTATTTGCTTCTTTTTCAAACACGTCTGAGAGCGAGCACATGCTGCTTTGCGAAAGTGAATATCTCCAATTTGATCCGTCATGGTCTGTACTCTCTGCTTCCTGGACGCCCAGTAAATCCCTTTGCGATCCTTGTCCAAATCCATCCTCGAGATTCCCTTTAGACTTGAAGAGTTGTTTATAATGTGGCTGGCAGTATAAATGTCCATGGAGAGAGACAAAGTTTCCAAGGCTGTCAGACAACAGAGTTTCATAATTCATAAGTCACAGAAAATATATAGAGCTGTCTGCATTCGCACAGTTTGTAAATGAGAACTGCACTGCAAGCTTTCCATTTGAATGGATTTTTGCAGGATACTTTATCTTATAGTTACAAATAATGGTACTTTATGCAAAAAATCATTTTAGAATTGATTATGTTGGAATACTTGCATTGTTAGACCTACTAGAATATTTATGTTAATATTAAATATGATAAATTGTCTGTTTATGCTATTTCCTAAACACAACCATATATAAACTTGTTGCAACAGTGCTAGAGTGTTGCTACGTATATGGTTGCTAGTTTCTTCATGGGAACTTATTCAATTGCTTACTAATGGATCCACTGCAGTGAATGGGTGCCATCAGAATGAGAGTCCAAACAGCTGATAAAAACATCACAATAATCCACACCACTCCAGTCCATCAATTAGCATCTTATGAAAAACTGAATGTTTGTCAGAAACAGATTAATCATTAAAGAAATAGTTAATTCCTCCTTCAAAAAATAAAAATAAAATTCTGTCATCATTTACTCACCCTCAAGCAAAACAAAGAAATTCATACATATTTGGAACTGCTTCAGGGTGAGTAAATAATGATATAATTTAGTTTTTTGGGTAAACTTTTCCTTTAAGACATGTACAAAATAAAAAAAAAATACCAGTCAACGATATCATAATATTGTTTTCTCCAGTAAAAAAGCCAAAACAGTTTTAAATAAATATGTCAGTAGATTTGGTCCCACTTTATATTAAGTGTCCCTAATACCTGTGTAATTACATAGTAACTAGATGTGTATCTACTCTGGAAGTACACAGGTATTAGAGACACTTAATATAAAGTGGGACCCCAGATTTTAATGTGAGAGGACAACAGGTGTACATTATCGTTTCTCCTCTCTGCCTCCTGAAATGAGTCGATTTGTACAAAGCGCATCGTTCTGAGAAGAGAGGTGTGTTTTGATTGGCCAGTTTTCTAGTGCACTGTGATTGGCAGATGTGATAGAAATGTTATGCCCATTACCATAACGTGATGCCACATCCCATGACACCAAAGCAATGAAAGAGGCATTTGCTGCAAGGAGGCATTATTACTTATTATCATGACTTATACTTTCCATTGCTTCCAACACAGAACTGCGTACATAATGTACGTCCACTGTATGCTGTCCAAAATGGCGCTACGGTGACGTTACGGTGCCAAATCTAATAAAGTAGGTTAATTAAGTTAGGTTTCTTTCTGCAGCATTGTGGACTATTGTGATGTTTTTTATCAGCTGTTTGGACTCTCGTTCTGACGGCACCCATTCACTGCAGAGCATCCTTTGGTGAGAAAGTGATACAATGCTACATTTCTCCAAATCTGTTCCGATGAAGAGACAAACTATTGTACATCTTGGTTTGCCTTAGAACGAGTACATTTTTGCCAAATTTGTAATTCTTGAGTAAAACTCATATCATAATATCACAATATTTTATGACATACCTCAATTTGTTTTTGCAGTGCTCACATAAAAAACAGGATTTATGGAACTTCTTTTTGTCGGCTATCAGGCCTTCCATGGGGTAAACCCTCTTCTTGCACACTGCACACATCTCCGACTTTGGTACTCGAATCTGGCAAAATTGTAAAGATATTCATACTTTAGTCAATTCATTTTTTGCACAATAAATATTACCACACAGTACTTTGCGAAACACTCAGTTCTACATCAAAGCAACACAGGCAAATCACATCCAACGTCCACTATACTGCAATGTTAGGTTATTGGAAAGTTTGTTAACAAGAGCCTTAGTGAAAGACATGTTCAGACACATAATACAATAAAGCAATAATACTGCTCAAACCTGGACATGAAAATGACACAGACATATCAAAATTAGTAGTTTACACTAAAAAAACATTATTTTCACTCTAGCCAAATATGTGCACTGTTCAATGTGCACCCAATGCTGGGTTACCATTTGTTTTTAATCTAGCCTTTTATTTACTTTCCCCAGCTGAGTGTATAGAAGTCTGAATAACAATCGGGTTATAATTTCTAGAGTTATTTTGGGAAATTTAATGATCCTGCAAACTTGCAGTCTGTAAAAAGAAACAAACAAACCAAACACACACAAAGCCAAGTTGCTGTTTCTCAGGTCACACAGAGAAAATTTTTTAAACTGAAGCATTGTTTTCCTTCAGTCGGTGTTCTGTATCAATCCCTAAAACATTTTGCTTTTAAAATACATTTGATTCTTGCAGCACTCTCAAATGCAAATGAGACAGAGATGAATGGCAACTACGGAGAAAGCACTCAGTGCTATTTGAGATATTTAAAATTCTAAGCTGATAAACTGTCTTTTTTGATTCTTTGATGGTGCTGCAAGTGAGAGTAGGCAGAGAGCATTTCTAAGTGGCTAAAAAGAGTGTAGGCTGCTCCCCAGACTCTGTGATTTCCCAAGACACTTAGTTCAGTGATATGTGCCATATAGTATGAAAAAAATCCATGTGTATATTCAAAATATAAGACATAAAATATTTAACAAAGCTAAATTATGTGTATTTTAAAATGAGTTTAAAAGAGTTTTAAGTTTAGGTTTTAAATTAAGTTAAAAGACTAAAATCATGTATTTATTTATTTGCATATTATTTACATTTTATATTATTAATAGAAAATGTAAAAGTTAAAAAAGGAAATGTGTTTATCACATTGTGTTAAAAAATATATGTGTGAATTTGAAAAATAAATATATGATTTAAAACTTAAAACTTAATTTAAAACCTAAACTTCAAACTTTAAACTCATTTAAAAAATTTCAACTATTAACACAGTTGTTTAACGACTGTCACATTCACATACACGTATACTCATCGAGACAAACGTTAGAAACACACCCGGTTTGACCCGGTGATGTACCTCAGAAGTTTTGCAGTAGCTTGCTGTTAAATTTCATTCCCATCATGCACTGCAGGCATATTTACCCGGCACAGCAGTCTCGGTTTGATGCACTAGTAGGTGGCTTGGCTCTCTCACCTGTGACACCTAAGCTTTTGAACACGCTCTCACTTTCTGTCCATGTTTTATGGAAGTTCCTTATCAGTTCCTCTGCAGAGGCCTCAGGTGACGCCGTCACCTCTGACGTCTTTTTCTTCACAGCATCAGCATAGGAAAAAGGCACCTGTTCCGTCGTAACGCTTTGAGAGTGTGAGGAAACCGTCGTGGTGCTTCTTGATCCGATAATTTTAGTGCTGAACTCGTCAACAGAAGAATAACGTTCAGTGACTGTTTTTGTCTCTGAAAAGCCTGTTGGATCGACAGACTTGTCTACTTTCACATCTCTGCTCACATACGGAGGGGAGCTCAGCTGGGAGCATTGTTCCCTCTCTGGAGGAAGCTCAGGCTTTGAACCTTCAGATGCAATTTCACTCACTCTTGACTCCTGTTCCTCCTGTTTGTTTTGTAGCTCTTTGAAGGGGGAACTTTGCTCACTCATTTCAAAAACATTTTTAATATCCTTGATGTTGAAAGCAGCCATATCCTCTTGTTGTCTTGCTTTCTTCCCCGTATCAAGCTCCGGGTCGTCTGTTTCCCTGGCAGGCGTCTCTGTTTTGTCAATTGGGTCTTTTCTAATACCAACTTTCCCCTCTGATGTCTCAATTGTTTTGGCTTGTCCAGACAGGTCATCCGTTGAGAGATTTTCTTTCCCTGTATTGGTGTTGGGGCCTAAACACTCTGGAATAGTAATGGCATCTGCACTTATGCATGCAGCGTTATTCACTTTAACAGTCACCATTTGTGTTTCAGAAGAACCTAAAATCTCCTCTTCAACAGGTTTAGAGTCGATTTTGATCTGGCGTTGGAATGTGGCGGGAGATTCCACAATTTCAGATTTCTTTCCAGGAGCCGCCACCAGTTGAGTCACTGGATCTGGCGAGGCACCACGGGAGAGCGTAGCTGTGGCATTTCTGAGCCGCGTTAGACTATCTGCCCGGTTCGAGGAGGGTGAAGGGGAGGCTCTGCTCAAGCGAGAACTTGGTGTCTCAGACCTGCGTGGAGGAGGCATCGGTGGCGTTGGGGAAGGCGAAGGTGCTGCCCTTTGTGGCGAGTTGGTTCTCCGTGTAGATTCGATGGTGATGAATGTAGGTGATGGAGAACGCATTCTTAACAATGGGGACGGAGCTCTGGGGTTGAGAGTTGTAACACTGCTCATCTGTTGCTTTCGACTCTTGCGTGTCGTCTTCGTTTCCTCTTTGACCATCTTCTGTGTTTCACACTTCGTGGAAATCTTCGAAATATTTTCTATGGCTCCACTGGAGACCAATTTTTCAGAGGTAGCCTCACATTCATGCTTTTCAATAGCGCCGTCAAAGTGCATTAGCTTAGCTTGAACAAGGCTTTCAACATGAGCGAGAATTTCTTTAAGCTTTT
This sequence comes from Enteromius trimaculatus, assembly GCA_032361065.1. NCBI lineage: Eukaryota > Metazoa > Chordata > Actinopteri > Cypriniformes > Cyprinidae > Enteromius > Enteromius trimaculatus. Next base: position 18,996,612 of record JAUMHP010000057.1, read on the forward strand.
GTTCATTGTGTTCTGCAGCTGCCCCTTCCAAATCACTCTTCTCCTCTGGCCCCAGAAGCCAGACGGGCATTTCATTGAGCAGCGTCTTCACAGACTTAGAGTCTATTTTTCCTGCAACCCCCTGTAACTCTGAGATACAAGACAACATCTTCTGCATTTCGGCTTGTCTTAAAGATGTGCCGGCGCTCTCTGCCGAGGACTCAGCAGGCTCCTTTTGTGCAGATTTGCCTGTCATTTTTATTGGAACATTTTTGCTTTCATCTTTTGATTCCTTAGGTATCTGCTGGATTCCGCTGGTCTGCTTCTGAAGTTTCACAGTCACGCCCTTCTCCTGGAAACTCTGCTGGACTGTACTTTCAGTTTTGATGACCTCCTTGTAAACCTCAGTGTGTCCCGTTTGAATTGTCTGCTGTGTTTGCACAACGGTGATTTCTTCTTGTTTTTCATCAGATGTCAGGACTGGCCACTTAGGCTCAGCAGGCGTGGCCTCTGTCGGCGAGATGGATGCAGCGTTGTTGCTTTGTGCGGCTTCTCTGTCTTTCTTACTTTTGCTCCTCCTTTTCTTTTTCGGAGTGGCAGGGGGCCCTTCTACAGGTTTCACTTTGGCCTCTTTCTCCACTTTATTCTCTGTTTCTGTGGGGCTTTTTACTCTGCTTTCTTTCACCTGAACATCCTCCTGCTCCGCTGTGACTTTCTCCTTGCTTTCCAGTTTAACATTCCTACTAACTTTCTTAGCCTTTTGACTGTCATCCCTCTGGGGCTTCTGTTCAGCATCCTTAATTTGACTCTCTTTGTTTGGTCGGGTTCGATCAGGGGAGTTTTTTTCTTGACTTTTCTTTTGAGAGCTTTCCACTTTTGTTTTGTTCTCAGATATGCTGCTGACATCCTTCCCAACGGTCTCAGATTCATTTTTAGAGACACTTTCAGGTTTGTCCATTTTTATTTCTTCTTTGGTTGTGTTTTTAATAACAGTCTTCGTCACCTGCTGTATATTGGTCGTCACGGATCTCTTCTTTTTCTTTTTAGTTGAAGTGGAGGTGGTCTGCTGCTGACCTGACGAGCCCTGCGATGACTGATTAGAGATAATGTTCTGTTTAACTGAGGAAATAACAGGAGATTCTAGAGGAGATTTCTCATTTGTGGCAGCGATCAAAGCCTTGCTTGGGGGAGCATTTGAGTAAGCTGTGTGCTTGGATGAATCATATGAGTCTGTGGCTGATTCGGATTTGGTCACACTCTTTTGAGCTCTCTCTTGAGTGAAATCAAATGATATGCTTGCCTCTGATTGCACCGTGCCTGTGCTCTCTGAAGAAAGCATTTCAAGGGCTGCACTGACTGACTCGTGCATGCGGATTTCAAAGGCCGGGGAGAGCGGCGGTGGCGGCGTGCAGCTTTCCTCTCTCTGCTGTCTGTACTTCTGTTCGGCTTGTATTAATGGGGTTTTAAATTTGCTTACCGGGGATTTGGACTGCGGAGGAGGAGAGGCAGGTGGGGTGAGTGTCAAGGGGGCAAAAACTTTCTTGGGAGGCCTTGGAGACTCTGGTGGCTGTTTTGTGAACACAGACTGAATTTCAGAGGATACCACGGTGGACTTAACTGATGATGCTGTGACATTTTTTCGTTTTTTGGTCTCTCGTGTAGTCTGCACATCCATTTGCTCAAATGAAATTGCTGGCTCCAGCTTGGGTACTTTGCACAATGTTGGTGCTTTGACAGGTTTGACAGTCATTTTAGTGGGTTTGGATGGTGTTATGTTGGGCAGAGGAAGCAGGTCAAGCTCCTGTTCTGTGGGAGGCGGAGGGAGGAGGTCTAGCTCAGCCATGGCAAGAGGAGGAGGTGGTGGGGTTGGTGGAGGAGGTAAATGGTCAAGTTCTGTCTTGCCTGGATCACATGGAGGTGGAGGAGTAGGGGGAGGAGGAAGATCGTGATCACCCCTAATGCTGGGAGGAGGAGTGGGGAAGGAGATGCTATCATAATCCGGAGGGGGCGTTGGAGGGGGAGGCAGAGGGGCCTCGGGGTCAGGTGGTGGAGGGGGCATATAGATTTCCTGCTGTTTTCTTTTATCCAATTTGATCAATCCCTTACAGCCACTTTTTTTCAGGTTACGGAAGTCTGTCTTCAATGTTTTGACGCCGTGTGTTTGAACAATTGTTTTGTGCTCCAGCACTGTGGTCTTTGTCTCCTCGCTGCATGCTGTGGTGTGAGTAGTGATTGCAGCGATCTCTTGTGATGCGTATCTGTTTTGCATTGATTGCTTGTGAGCGCTTTTCTTTGACTCACTGCACATATCAAGGTTTTTAACTGCAGGGGTGGGCTTCTGTGCCGGGATGTCTTTCACTGATGGAGATGGGGTCTTGGAAGGAACTTTGACCTTTCTTATCGGCTGCCTTCGGGGAATCGTTGGGCTTGCTCTTTGTGCTGTTTCCATTAAGGATTTTATTGTGCCCTTAACATCTCCTTTTATCACTTCTTCCTTCTCTGATAGCACTTGCTCTTGGGTGTCATAGAGTGATTTTATGGAAAGCTTCACATCGCCCTCTGTGCTCGCCCTGCGCTGCATTCTGGGAGATGGAGGAGGATCAAGTAAGAGCTGAATCTTGCCTTTCACATCTCCCTGGACACCAATCTCCTGCTGGCAAACCTTTTTCTCATTTGACGCTTCTTGTAGACTCAGTATTGCCGTGTGAATGTCACCCTTTACAATCATCTCCTTCTCCACCTCTCTCACTGCCTGTTTGGCCTCCTCCAGTGATTTCAACGTACCTTTGATGTCACCTGGCACTAAATCTTCTATGACAATTTCTGCATTGGTGGAGGCAGAGTCTTTTAGTGATTTCAGTGCTCCTTTGATGTCACCAGGAATGATTTCGGGCTTTTCCACCTCTCTGGGCTGATATTGGGCCTCTTCTAGAGACCTCAGGGTTGTGGGTAAATCAGCTCGAATGACTTCTTCTTTCTCCAAAACAACTGTCTGGTTTACAGACTGCGTCAGAGAATTCATCGCTGCTTGCAGGTCTCCTCTCACAATCTCTTCTCTCTGTAAATGTTCAAATGAGACTGGAGGCTCGGTCATGAAAACCTTAACTGTGTTATGAACATCACCTGGGACTATATCTTCCATGTCCACCAGACGACCGATTTGAGCTTGATTACGTGTCAGGCTGAGTTTCGTTCCCTTAATATCACCACCGATGATTTCCTCTTTTTCAATTTTACCCAAGTCAGTCTCATCTGGCTCTACCTGCAGCTTTTTGAGGTAATCCAGTGCACCTGACTCAATACATGTAGAATAAAAGCTCACCTTTCCCCTCTCTGCTTCATCCACTTTAATTCCCACAATCTCCTCTGTGTCTGGATTGCAAAGTCTCTCAAGGCACCCTTTCACATTACCTCCAACTATATTTTCTTTCTGAGTGCTTGATTCGTCAGGAGAATTGAATAAAGAGTAGATCGTCATACGAACATCTCCCTTTTCGTCTTCCTGAATGAGAATGCCCCGTTTGCCAGTGCTCTCCTCTTTCAGCAGGTTGTTTATGGCTTCCTGAATGTCACCTCTCATTATTTCCTCTTTCTCCACAGAGGTGCTGCTGTGCTCTTGGAGCAGCTGTTGTACAGCGCCACTGATGTCTCCCCTCTCCTCTGCATTTATAACGATTGCCCTCTCGGTTTTCTCCTGTCTGTTGAGAAGGTTCATCATGATGTTTTGCAGATCTCCTTTAATGATATCTTCTCTTTGTATTTGGGGAGCTTCCTTATTCAAGAGGTTGTACTTAGCCATGCGAACGTCTCCAATTTCATCTGCCTCTATGATAATACCTTTGTTGTCTACCATTCTTTGGGTGAACAGTTCGTCAAGGGTGGCTTTAACACTCTTACCAACGATTTCTGTCTTCTCCAAGCTGCTTTCATTAAATTCAGTGAATGGCGTAGTTTCAAAAAGCCATGTTGTGGTTTTGACATCTGCTTTGGGGATTTCTTCACAAATGACCTTTTTGCTTTCGTCACTTTCGTTAATATGATCAAGAGGATTCTTCTCAAATAGCCACACAGACTGTTTAACATCCCCCTTCAGCTGTTCCTCCATAACAATAGTTTTCATCTCATCTTCTGACTTTTCAGCATGTATCTGATCAATGGAGTGAGTTTCAAACATCCATTTTGCTGTCCTAACATCCCCTTTGTAAATCTCACTCATGCTGACAGTACGCACCAACTTTTGAGACAATTCATCGGATTCAAAGCGCTGCTTGTTTGTCTTTACATCACCTCCCTGAATGTCCTCGACAGTTTTGATTGATATTTTGGCATCTTCTGCAATCTTATCAAGGGGCTGGGTTTCAAACCTCCATCTTGCTGAGTTGACATCACCTTTTTGGATATCTTCCTCTGTAACAGCTTTTAGAAGATACACCTCATCTGTCTCTCTAATTGAGTCCAGAGGCTTTGTTTCAAAGAGCCAACGGGCTCCAACTACATCACCTCTATGTATTTCTTCTTTTGTAAGTGTGGTCACTTCATGATAATGGCCTTCTTTGTCTTGGATGGCATAGAGAGGCTGAGTCTCAAACATCATGGCATACGTTTTAACATCACCTTTCTCATCATCCTCTCTGATGACTTTCTGCAGATTTTTCATTTCGGCCTCAGAGGACACATCTTGAATCTTATCTAATGTGTAGGTCTCAAAAATGAATCTGCCTTTATCAACATTCCCTCCCTGAATGTCTTGTATAGTAGGAGCTCCTTTTAGCTTGCCGGGGGTCTCTGCGATTTTATCTATGGGTTGGTTTTCAAATAACCATTTGCAGTTTCCAACATTTCCTTTCTGAATATCCTCAGTTTGAGCACTCCTTAGCTGTCTCATGAAATCCTCAGAGGTTGAGCTCACAACATCGGAAGATTGGGTCTCAAATATGTATTTCATTCGAGACACGTCCCCAGATTGTATGTCTATCTCTGTAACACTCTTAAAATCTTCTTGCTGTCCTTTACTTATGTTCTCCAGGTTCTCTGTCTCAAATAGGAAACGTGCCATGCGGACATCTTTTCCGTGAATGTCCTCTTGTTTCACAGTGCGAGTTTGCAAAACCGTCTCTGACTTATCCTTTATGGCATCAAGGGTTTGACTTTCAAAAAGCCAGGTGCATGTTTTCACATCACCTTTCTGAACTTCATCAGAATCTTTTGTACTCTTAAGCTCTTCCCTTTCATAAAGCATGTCTATAGGTTGGGTCTCAAAAAGCCACTTACAGGTTTTAACATCACCTTTGACTATTTCTGCTGTCTCCCTAGTAACATACTCCTCATCTTCAATATTGCTGAAATACTTAATGGCATCGAGAGGCTGAGTTTCAAAGAGCCATTTGGCCGTCTTGACATCTCCAGATTCAATCTCTTGTTGTGTTATGCCCTTTATGATTTGAAATTTAGTGATGCTCTCATCAAATTGGTCAATAGGGCGAGTTTCAAACATCCACTGGCAGCTTCTAACATCTCCTTTGACGATTTCCTCCCGCCGTACAGTTCTGACCTCATAATAATGCCCAGAGCTGTCTTGCAGTGCGTATAATGGCGTGGACTCAAATAAATTTGTATTTGATCTAACAGAACCAGTAGTGACACCCTCAACTTGAATCTTTTGACTTTCGTCATATTGGCTTAAATCATACATTTCAAAAATTTGCTTGTAGTTGCTCACATCGACATTTTCTATATCCTCTAGATTCACCGTTCTTGTTATTTCCTTTCTCTCCTCTCTGATCTGCTCCAGTGGCTGGCTCTCAAACAGCCACTTCTGGTGCCGAACGTCTCCTTTCTCCTCAGATGTCATCATTCTTTTGAGCTTCCCCACCTCTGCAAGCTCTTTCATCTCATCTTTTGGCACAGTCTCAAAAAAGTGTCTGGCAGACTGAACGTCACCTCCTATAATTTCTTCTGCACTTACTGGCCTGGCATTTGAATCATCCTTTAACAAATCCATCGGTTGTGTCTCAAAAACCCAACAATTTCTGCGGACATCACCCTTGTAACTTCTATCTATTTGTTCTGAATCAACTGTCTTCACAAACTCTCTCTTTTCCTCTTGTATGTCTTCCAAACGTTGGTTCTCAAACAGCCATTTTTGATGTCTCACGTCGCCTCTTTCTTCATCAGATGCTATGGTTTTCTTAAGTTGGTTTACCTCATCATCCTCATCTTTAATGTTCTCCAGAGGTTTATTTTCAAACATCCATTTTTGGTGTCTCACATCACCTCTTCCTTCTTCAAAGACTACTTTTTTATTTAGTTTTCCCACTTCTGGAAGCTCTTTGAGTTCATCCGGTGAAGCATTTTCAAACAAGTGTCTCACAGATCGAACATTACCTCCAATAATCTGTTCTGAAGAGACAGGTCTGGAGTTGGCATCATCTTTGAGCATGTCCGTATGCCGCGTCTCAAACACCATGCAGTGTTTGCGTACATCTGCCCCAAGAATCTCTTCTTTATGCTGCTTTTGCAGCCTCTCCCATTGAGCATTTATGGTGTCAAGTCTCTTTGTTTCAAACAACCATCTTCCCCGTTTTGCATCACCAAGCTGATTGTCTTCCATGGATATACTAGAGATTAGCCTGACTTGAGAAAGATCCATGTCAATGTCATTCAAAGGCTGTGTTTCGAAGAGCCATCTTGATGTTTTGACATCACCTTTCTCTGTCTCCTCTCGGCGGACAGAAGTGATCAACACCATCTCACCAGAGTGTTCCCTCATTACACACATGCACTGGGTCTCAAACATCCATATGACTTTCTTCACTTCTGACTTTATCTCCTCCAGTACAGACTTCAGACTTAGCAGCTGCTTCTCATCCATGGTTTCAGTGTCACCCAGAGAGTCCATTTCTTGGTTTTCAAACATGTACCTCACAGACTTCACATCCCCTTCGTTGGCTTCTTGTGTGAAGATGACTTCTTTGGTTTGCTCGTCATCAGTGTGAATTTTATTTAGCGTATCCATTGGCTTTGTCTCAAACAACCAGGCAGCCGCCCGCACGTCTCTTTTCCCCACTTCATTCACTAGATAGTTCTGTTTAGATGAATCACGTTGCAATCCCATTGCTTCCATGGGCTGCATCTCAAACATCAAAGCCCTGTTCTTAACGTCACCTCCAGGAATGATTTCCTGCTGAATGATCTTTTTTTCATCCTCTTCGTTATCCAAATCATCCTTAATGCAATCCAAGGGTTTGTTCTCAAACATCCAGCGCATGGACTGCACTTCTCCTCTCAGAATCTCATCCCACTCCAAATATTCACGTTCCGGGCTTCCGTTTGAATTGCTGCCTGTGTTTTCAAACTGGTACGCTGCTTCTTGGACTTCTCCTACTGCTTCAATTTCCTCATCATCGTAAAAATCTCTTTCCAGGTCTTTCCTGACATCAGGGTGAATGTGTTTGCAGAGACGCTTCAGCTCTAATAGCTCCCTCTGTCTGTAATATTGCTGTCTGTTCACTGTGTGTTTCACTGGAGGTTCAGGAAACTTTTCTGCAATGTCTGAAGGTTCCTCCAGTAAGTCCGGTGGGGGCGGTGGCAGATAATCCAGATCCTCATCTTCATTGTTGTCATCAACATCATCAAAAGTAAAATCATAACTTAGATCACCTTCCTCCTGTTTGTCTGAGTCAACACTATTCAGAATACTTGATATTTCACTCTTCACAGTTTGATGGGACATGTTCACATCTGATGATAGCTGTGTACGACTTTTGTCACGTTCAATCTTTTTTTTTAGGGAAAGAATAATGAACATAATTCAGTGGAGCTCTGAAATGGCTTGTAGCTGGATCAGAAAATAAAAAAAATCATCAGTTTTTTTTTTTATTAAAAACTGAATATCCAAATCTGGGTGAAGGGCCTTTCTAGTAGTTTTGTGTCCTTATTGTGCACTTAAAAAAAGACCAGCAAAAAAGCATTTGAAAAGTTATCAATTAGCTACTGTGCTATTTGTACCCTCTGCATTTGAAAGAGTTATTCATAACTTAACTAAATGTTTTTCTAACCTAATGCATAAAAAAAAAAAAAAAAAACTGATTCACAATTATATTAGACATACTTCCCTAAAGCTATCAATATCATGTACTACACTTGATTACTGCACACTACAAAAATTAATTTAATTTTAATTAATCTTTTTGCCATTTTCCAAGTAAAGTATGTAAAAATATCTAAAACAAGGAGACTTACTTGAGAAGCAAGACATGTGTATGTCATGTACATGTGTATCTTATGCAATGTTGATATTCAAGTAAACCACTTTACAAGCAAGACTTGTAGTCATAACCACCACTGGAATGCATTGTGGTTCAGGTGCACAATAAAGACACAAAAATAACTCATATCAGATGTAAAGTGAATTTACAATAACAGCTTTGATACTCTGAGAGATGAACACATGCTCTCAAGTCTTATGATGCTGAATACAACTATGCTGTTGAAGGCGGAGGGACTCATGGAAATATGCAAAAAAGATGGTAAGCAGACTCTTTTTATGCACTGAATCCTATTAAAGCATAATACATTCATGTGTCAGAGTAGAGATGTAGGCTAAAAGAGACTTACCTTAATTTTCTTGCTGGGGGCTGCCTCCTCAATAGTCTTTTCAAAATGTTGTGCCAGTTCTTTAGTCGAGAGCCTTGGATAGTACTCTTCCTCCTCTGGAAGCAAAAGTTAAAATTAAATACATCTTGTGAGCCTCTGTAAAATGCACTGTAAACTGAAGAAAGTCATTGCGTGATAGTAACTTATTATCTATAAATTACTGCTGGTAAACCTACCCGTTTCATTGTGATGATTCTCATAACTGGAAATAACCTCCCGGTTATGAGCGCTTTGATCACTTACAGCCTGTAACATGGCAAAATAAACATAAAAACTTCAGTTATGTGGCATATGCAATATTGAAATTGAGTGCATCCCAAAGGATCTAAATGAACAGTTCTAGCCTGAATTTACATTTATGCATTTGGCAGATGTTTTCATAAGCATTGTGTTTTATAAGTATGTGCATTACTTCCTTGGGAGTCAATTCACTGAATGTGGTGTTGTTAGAAATATGATTTAGTTTATATTATACTGAGTAAACACATTTTCAAAACTGTCAATGTGGGAATGTGGGCAGCTTCTCTCATATACACTGAGCCTACTCAAGGTCTTCTCACATGAAAATAATACATATTTTCAAATAAATACACATATTAAAAATTAACTAGAAAATAAATGAAACACCTGGTTCATGGATGTAAACCAAAAGATAAAATTAATAGTGGTATTAGTGCAAAAACAACTATGTTATGCTACACTTGAGTTACAAAAAGAAATATTTATATATTTCAAACTCTATATTCTAATGAGATGAGCCACATATAAAGAGGTAACATATTTTTTATATTTTAATATATTTATTTGTAATATATTTTTACATTTTAAAATACCTCAAATTATCATCAATTGTTTTAAATGTGACTTCGACATGACAAGAACCTATGAAGCATCTAATCAAATGCAATTTTTCAGGTTTTTAGTGTTTTATTTATAACTCAACAAACACTGATCTGCTCAGTCAATTTAACAAATAATACTCAAATGAATTATTCTACCATACTGTACTCTCTCATCCATTTTCACAATGTTACTTCAAACCTTTATCTATTCCTCTTGTCCTCATTTTTAATCGCTTTTAGTATCATTTACCAAGAGATTATTATAAAGAGGGGAAAGTTATGGGTTTGATTCTCAGGCAGTGCATAAACTGATTAAATATATACCATATATACATTACATATAAAGTATATACGTTAAATGCACTGCAAGTCACTTAAAAGTCTAAAAGTACCCTCCAAAGGATTGAATGTAAATGCAAGTGTTTATGTGGAGATGATGACACTAAAACCTCCAGTTTCTAAATGACATTTTCATGTTACTGAAAACTGATCAGTTGCAGTGACATTTCACAGCAGACAGTAAACAGAAATGAGACTGTAAATTAAGAGCAGTGTGATTGTCAGTGTAGCTCCCGTTGGCAAGATCCACTACTGTTAGTGTCTGACGTTTTTTGTGAAATGGAGAGTTATTAGCAGCAGGGCTGTCGGAAATGTCCGTACCCTTTCATCCTGGTGGAAGACCTGCTGTGAGATGTGTCGACCCCCGCTGCTGCTCGCCACACTCATTGCTGATGAATTTGACACCTCCTGCATGACAGGAGACAAGGGATGTTAGCGGATGAGACATAGAAAAACACACAAACACACACACTCTTTCCAAGAAAGCCCTCACACAAAATATCTTAACAGCCTTTTCTTAGTCACAAACAAATACATGTGTGATGTCATGTGTCTCTGTATCTCTCTGTTGTGAACAGAAATAAACACAAGAAGGCTAAAAAAATCAACTGTAATTAAAGATTAAAGGGGTCATCTGATGCGATTTCAAATGTTCCTTTCTCTTTAGAGTGGATTATAATTATAAAGTGGAGTAATTCTATCTCTGCAAGGACAGTCTGGCTCACAACGTTATAACCTGCTACTTACCATTCAAATGCAAGTTTTGAGCAGTGAAGGGTAGTGCTTGTTGTTTCTCCGATCACGAATGCAGACATGTTGTAATGTTTACGAGGCACATTGCAGCGCGACGCATAGAAAAACAGTATAAGTCATGATACTCAGTAGTTATGTCTAGAGAGCGACCGATATTGTTTTCCGATATTTAAGCATTTTCACATAATCGGTATCGGTTTTATAATATCGGCATTCCCTGATAACCACTTCAGACAGCATCTGAGAGGAGACGAGCTCTACAGGAAGATATCCTTATTTGCTTTGCTTTGATTGATAAACCTTATTTAACACAACAACCATTAATGCACAAATGGGATGTAGTTTATGCACTTTGACTCTTAACAGTCACAAAGCCTGAAGAGTGTCGTGCACCGGACGAGAAGCGCACCATCTGTCTGCAGTGACTCAGGAAGGAGTTTTTTTGCCACAAAGCGTTATTTGCATAGTTTCATATTAAATTACATGTTTGCCCCTCAAATGATCATTAATGTACATATTAACACCCACTAAATGGACCATGAGACAAAACACATCAAAATAACTTAAAGTATAGTCATAATCTTAATCCTTCAACACATAATATTGTCGACCGTTAATGGAAAATAGTTTCCGTGGGGAGGACACAGACGGAATGGCCGAATTCAGTCACATAAATGGAATGTGCTGTATAACGCGGAATGTCACAGGATTTGTCAAAGTTTGGCTGAATTAATCAAATGTAGGTCAGTACACTTGAATCGACTCATGCTATGGACAAGTATCTGCAACAAGACTGTTCAAACATGAATCATGCATTTTCTACGTGTCTCTGTATTGTATATGTGATGCACGCTTTGTGTACTACACACATACTGAAGTGCGTGACACTCTCAATGTTTTCAGCATCTTCCATCTCACTAAATAAGGACATAAATACATCAATAAATCCCCAGAACTGCTCTGAGAGTCACTTCATGAGCACTTGATCATTAAATTTGAGTAAAACAATCGTCAGATATATACATAGACCTATGACATAGACTATTATATATATATATATTATATATGTTGTGCTTTTTTAAGTTCATCAATTGATGTGCATGAGATGATGAATTAAATAGTCACTTCTTGAAGGTTATGATTTAATCATCAGAAAACAATAATGAAGAATTATAAGAGGTTATGCAATTACACATACATTTCTAATATGCAAATTATTGAAGCCAAATATATTTGCCCAAGCTGTAGTACAGTATTCAAAGGCTTACACATGAAGCATACAGCGAGTCCAAATTTACCTCTCTTTATATACCCTTATTATAGATGAAGTGAATTAAAGTGCAACCAACACCAGGGATGGCAGTTTTTGTTAGAGCCCTTGTTATTCTTAATTTTGACAATCATTTTTATTTTTACAACAGACATATATATCAGTTCAAAAAAAGTTATCTGTCTACTTAGTCTTTAATAATTGGTATCGGCATTGGCCCTATAAAACACATATCGGTCGTTTCCTAGTTATGTCCCCACTAGATGCAACAAATGCCTCATTTGTAATGTATTTTATTGCTTTGGTGTCATAGCGCCAGAACGCAGCATCAAATTATGGTAAGGGTCGCAACATTTCTGCTGCATGCTTGCGGTATTCGGCCAGTGCACTGAATAGCTGGTTGATCAGAGCACAAACTACATTTTAAGAACGATGAGCTTTGTACAAACTGACCTGTTACAGGAGGCTTCGAGGAGAAACAAAAATGTTCAGTATGTGGAATATTAATGTTTTTTGCCACTTAAACCGGCATAAACACATTGCATTACACCAAATAATAATGTTTTGCTTTTTTAGCAACATCGTATGATTTTAGCAACATCATATGACCCCTTTAAAACATTATTATATATTTTATTTCAGTTTTTTCTTCATGAGTGCAATTTTCCCTCTCATTTCTGTCTTTTTCTGGTTATTCTGACACCCTTCATCTGATTGCACCAGCCATACTCTCTACTCAGTTGGACTAGCAGGTGACAGGGAGGTAAGTAGGCAGATGTGACATGTGCACAGACTGCCACAAGTCCGTTGAGTTTCTGACAGAAGCACGGAACTGCTGCTCAAACTGGAACTCAAAGATGGAATCATATATATCAAACCAAAAAAAGTATTCAGAAAATGATTTAACACTTAAAATATACACTACTGGTCAACATTTGGAATAATTAAGATTTTTAAATGTTAAGAACGAACAATCTGCTCATGGATTGTATTAGAAAGCTAGATACCAAACCGGCATCAAACGCTTTTTTTTTCTTTCTCAAAACTATGCAACTTGTCAAAAGTGACAAATGTTTGAAATAAAAGCCACATATTTAACCTAGTGCCTCTAACTGTACACATTCTGTAAGACATACATTTCTGTCAACATAATTTCAAGGAAGCAACATTATAATAAAATCAGAAATTCATTTATGCATATTTGCATGAAATCGGAATTACCCAAGCACAAATTAAAGCTTGGCATTATTCTGTACATTTTCGTTTTCCATTTCAGGATTACGATTAGTCAGTGTCAATTACTGTTAAATGGCAGGTTTAATGGTTTCAGCACTTGGATGAGCAGATTTTGTAATCTTATAATACGTTCCAACACTCCCACACACACAAACACATGCAGCTGCGCATAAACAAGTGTGATATCATCCACAGGGACGAAATCCATACCCATCCATCAAAACACACGCTCGTCATTAAAAGAGACACGACTGACGTATACTGGTGTAGACTGCATCATTAAAACCAAAGGTGACTGAGAATCAGACCTAAAAACACTCATCAAAGCAACAGCGCAACAGTGACCGCCCACTGCTTCAGCTGCTTGGCTTCTGGTGAAGTATTTTTCATTTTCTCCAGAGAGTCTTCAAAAAAACACTTTAATAAAGAGTTCCAAGTCATTAACCAAACCAACCGATTCCGAGGTGAATCACAACACTACAAACTTTGAATCAAAGCGAAAAAAGTATTTGAAAATGAAAAAAAAGGGCAAAGTTCATTGGCTTCACTCAGGTGTGAACAGTTTAATGATATCTTTTAACCAACACAGTCTCGTGACCAATTTGTACATTTTGTACAAGGTGGCTAATCCGTACAAATTCGTACGACCTCACTCGTATGATTTTGTATGATTTGACGATTAAGCAATTAATGGAATTTCAGGAGGAGCACGCACGAAGGATCTCCTTATTACTGATAACCCTGCGAATCTCCTCTCCTCCACCTTAAATCACTCCCTATCCTCGGCTTCTGCATTTTTTGTCTTCCTCCACCTTCTGTAAAAATGTTATGCATCTGTTGTTATATTTAACTGCAGTGTAAATATGAATTTAGAAAAAGTATTTGTCAGTTTCAAATATTTTGATATTTTGTATAAATGCATTGATATACACTTCACTGATATATCACTGTATTAAAAATGTTAGGTTCTTTCACAAGTAAGAGTACAATTTACTAAACAACAAACAAACAAACCAAAAATACCAATGTTTTATTATATAAACATTTTAACAATCCTCTTTTATTATATTTCTCTTTACTACATTTAATATTTTTATACACATTAATATTTAAATAATGATTGGGCATTTTCAATGTGATTTTGACATATATTTTGGTGGAAATTTCAAAGGTTTATTTGTTTATTTTTTATAATAATTGAATCAATATACTTATATTGACTATTGATTATTGATAATTGACTCTTTGTTCACCTAATTCTAAGAGTTTTGGGTGATAAACTGACACACCATGAATAGATACTGTGGTTGAAAATACACTTGTTTTAAATATGTTTTGTTAGAAAAGTCTTAAAGAAAGTTGTGTTAGATAATCCGAACAGAAAATAACCTATAGGAAAAACATTAAAAGATAAAATATAAAAGATAAACACAGACCTCATTATCCAGAAAAGGGATGAAAAACAAGCACGAAAATACATCCTACATACCAAACACACACAGAATGTGAAGTTATAGTTTAAATATACGCACACCTCCTTCCCAACATGCACACACAAACAAGTTTAATAAATTAGTGTCACCACGAGCAACAGAAAGCACAGATAATGAGATGACCTGCTGTAGCAGCATTCTTTGATCCTTCTCTCAAATAACTGCTGCATGATACATAATGTCAGCTTATGCTCTCATTTGTCTACTCAATGCGTATCATTTACAACAGCTTCTCTTTGTGAGCTGTGGATTACTGCCAAACTTTAGCTATTATGTAGCAATTCCATCTAATGTTCAGTAAACTACACTTTGTCTGTATACGTTTGTATCTTGATTTCATAAAGCTACAAAAACAGATGAACAGATTTTCAGTTGGGATCATTTCAGTTGTATTGCTGTCTATAGACGGTCAGATGAATCTCTGATATTATCAAAAATAAGATGAACAAAGGTCTTATGGGTTTGGAATGACATGAGGGTGAGTAATTAATGACAGAATTTTCCTTTTGGGATGAACTAACCCTTTAAAGGTACATTTTAGTACTTTGAAAGTACATATTGTTACCTTAAAGGCACCTTTTCACTTTTGTGAAAAATATTTATTTTTATTTTTTTTAGGAATGAAAACACAATTCTACAGTGATCAAAATCTGCATAGAAATTAGGCATTTTTACTCTATTGTTTTTCAAGCCAAAAAGAAAGAAAGATTTTAAAAATTTAATTTAAAATGTCATTAACATTCTCACTTGAAGTTTTTGTTGGATGCCTCTGTTTTTAATGCAATCCAAATTGCAAATCAATATTCTGTGGTTTGTTGCCAACTGAACTCAAATTGACAGAAAGCCAATTATTACATTTTGAAGTGTCCTGATTAGCATCCCGCATGCATTCCACATCTCAAACTGGATGAAGCACACTTTAAACTGCACATCAATCAGAAATTATAAATTCGGCATAACAAACAAATGAATTAAAAATTCATTAAAAATATATGCTTCATAATATTTTACATTTGCTGATTCACGTCAGGTAGCACAGTTTGAGAGGCACGGCTTTAGAGCACTTGTGCTGGCAGACGAGATGAGAGCACATCTTCCACTTTCTCCTGTCATTCTGTATTCAGTCAGTTTTTTTTTTCCTCTATCAGTGAGCCGAAGCCACCTCGTCCCTGCAGGGCGAACAGAGCGCGCTCAGACCCACTGGTATGGATGGGTGGACTGGATTCAATTTGGATCGGCAGAGCTGGATTACATAGACTGTGACCAAAATTTATCTCCATTCTGCTTCTCTCACTGCAAGCAGTATCTGATTTTTTTTTTTTTAGAGGCAGGCGCTGCATGCATAATATTAGCGTGTGCCAATGCTAATGGGCTTCAGAAGCTTGAGAGAATCTATGCAGATCTGAGAGGGTACAGATGGGTAGAGATTTGACTTGTTACTGTGTCAGATTTCGGGTTTTGGTGTAAGGTCAGCTGTAAGAGGATTAATCTCATTCTGAAAGCCCTCGCACACACTCCCACTTTCTACACCAGAAGACGTTTTGCTCATGTGAAAGTTGCATGCATGCTTATAGCGTCTAAAACCTGTAACAGAACTAACACTAGAGGTGATTAGTGTCGCCAAGCATGCTAAAAGACTCACAAGTGTCCTATATCTAAGGGAACAGAAGTGCATTTGATAGAAACAATGTGGGACACATTTGTCGTGGATTTTAGCTTCTCACATCTATATATTTAATTGTATTTGAACTAGTTTAGCATCCAAGTCTTAATTTTACAATTGCAGATTAGTTAGGTATAAATCGCCTGGGTAGAAGCTAAACTGATATGTGCGTAATGCAGTGTGACACTTAAAAACTCTTATATATACATACATATATATATATATATATATATATAAATATGTTTTTTACAGATTCTGTACATCAGTGAGTCAAAATCAAAGTTGCCGCATCTCAAATGCATTTTAATACTAAATTATTTTCAATACACATACAAGTATGGATATACTGTGCACCATTCTCAAATATAATTAAATATATTTTTTTATAATTTGGTTTTGCATGTATTGTTTAAATATAACAAAGCCTGCATGTTCTTATTCACAGAAAAAACATTTAGTTTCAGAAGTATGTGACTAGGTACATGTACTGCAACTAGGCTGTCTATTTGATTTATATATTGTTCAAAAGTTTTGGGTCATTATTTATTTTTTTTATTTTTTTTAATAACTGTTTTCTATTTGAATATATTGTGAAATGTTACTGTACTATAACTGTAAGTAAGAAAATTGACTACAATGATTAATATTGTTTCTAGAAAAAATAAAAATACTAATAATAAAACTGAGGAAGGATGTCCAAACATGTAACTGTATATATTTTTTTTTTTTAATTTGTTTTTAAATATGTCCTGTATATTATAAGATTAGAACATATTATATACACAACCATTGTCTTATATAAATAAATTTCTTATGCTCATCACAGCTGCATTTATTTAATTAAAAAAGAAAGAATTTAAAAAACAAGAATATATTGTGAAATATTCAAAAAAAAAAAATACAACTTTTATGTTTGAAAACATTTTAAAATAGAATTTAATGTGATGAAAAAGCATTGCTTCAGTAATGGTCTTCAGTCTTCAGAGTCACATAATCCTTTAGAAATCATTTTTTAAAAGAAAGTAAAAAAAAAAAAAAAACAAACTCATTCTAATCCCAAGCTTTTGAACAGTTGTGTATATTACAAGCAACCTGGTATCAAAGATAAGTACCTCTGTGCACTTTTTGTGCAACGCCATTTTTACCTTTTCGCAGCAGTTTCAAAGAGAAATGTCCACTGAGTGGTGCTAAAACACAGGTTCAATATGTGTCCCTCCTGCACATTTTTTTCCCGTTGATATAGGTATGTATTGCATCAGTTTTCAAATCTCCTAGCATATTAATATTGTTTTGAAGTCACAACATGATATTCTTCAAGTAATTGTGCAAAAATGACGCTTTATGAATCCTCCAACACTGACCTGCACAGATTTGTGTGTGTGGTGAATCTGGGTGACCGTGTGAGATGATGACATGCTCTCATTCTCGAACTGTCTGCGGACGCTGGCCAGACCCCCAGGCAAGGAACAAACCTCTGCTTCCTCCATGACCTGATAAAGAAAGAGACAAAGACAGAGAGACCACCCACATTGAAAATCATGCTAAGCAGATTTATGCTTTTACAAGAGCTGCAAGATTATGGGAGTGAAAGTGTGATCACTTGTCTCTCGTCTTCATCCACCATCGAACAAAAATATTCATATATTCATGAGACAATGTGGCTTACACACACACGCACACACGCACACAAACACACACAGATTCCAGCCCTCATCTCATTATCTCTGTGGCTTTACAAAATCACATTTTAAGATTTCGCCTGGCAGTCTTATTTGCATGGCTTGATATTGTGAGGTTTCATTTACTCAGCAATCCTGTTAACCCTTCCATGCTGTCGCCTGCTGGAGGTGTTGTTTATTTGCACTTTGTTTCAAAGCATACTTTATTTATTAATTTTGCTAATTAATTCCATCTACAAAATTAACGAATGCAGTTTGCACAGTGCCATTCTATATAACAAATGATTTCTAAATATCAGAAGCAGGATACAGCAGACATACTGAACAGTGTCACTAAAGCACTGCGATCCAGACACCTGAATCAGCTCTTTAAATTGATGAAAGTGCACTTGACTACACTGCATCTGGATATATGCCCAGTTATAACACTCTTCTCCATCATTTGATGTATAACTGCTGCCATGACAAATAAAAATAAGAAAACAAACATCCAGAAATATAAACAGACTGTCTGACAGCAACACTTAAAAGAATAGTTTACCCAAAAATGAAAATATACTAAAATTGTTTTCATCCTCGGAGCATCATGTGTTTGTTTCTTAATAGGAACAGATATGGAGAAATGTAGATTTTCACTTACTCTTCAATGGATCCTCTGCAGTGAATGGGTGCCGTCAGTATGAGAGTCGTACCAGCTGATAAAAACATCACTATAATCCACAAGCAACCCACATCACTCCAGTCCAACAGTTAATTTCCTGCAAATACTGCTTGATCTGTGCAGATTTCTCTGTTAATTCAGTCTTATATTAACTTATATTAAAACAATATTGTGAAAAGATACTCATACTTTAGTTAAAATGCCTTAATGATGAAATTGTTTCTCACAAATGTATATCTTTTTACTTTACAAGACACGACTTCAATGGACTAAAGTGATGTGTATTACTTGTAGATTACGGTAATATTTTTATCAGCTGATTAGACTCTCATTCTGACGGCACCCATTCACTGCAGAGGATGAGTGAGCAAATGATGCAATGCTACATTTCTCCAAATCTATTTCAATGCAGAAACAAAATCTACATTTCGAATGGCCAGAGGGTGAGTAAATTTTTAGAAAATCTTTATATTTGGGTGAGCGATTTCTTTAACATTAATTGCTGTTGGTAAAAACAGCCCTTTTTTTGTGAACAAACGAGTTCTGTGAACTTAAGCATCATCCATGATACGCCTAATTTGCATAGAAGACAGGCATGCTTGTACTTACTGTATTTCAAAGCAAAAGGCTATTTTCACTTGTTACAATTGTACTCATACCCTCAGAGTATTTCACAGGTCATGGTGGCTTATTTAATCGGTCTTATGTAATGCTCTTATATTGCAGCGTTCACCACAACTATTGCTTTAAATAACGCCCTGATGTACAGTACAGTATTTAAACTATTACTCTAACTTAGAGGAATGTTCCAGGTTTAACACAAGTTCTAACAACAACATAACATACACTTTGCATTTTAATATTCATAGTCGACGTAGCCTTATTCTACGAGCAACATTAAAACTTAAAACATCAAAGGATGAGCTGACATTACGCTACTGATACCGCTGGTAGTTTTTAACATGTACTGAAGCAGAAACAGTAACTTCTCCGTACTTTTTACCCTCCTGTAGGGATCTGACCTCCACTGGTGCAGAGCGGTCGTGCAATGCTGTTTTTAGCAGCCGGCCAAAGAGAAAGAAAGAGAGCGAGACAGAGGGAATTGGGTTTCTGGAGAGGTTCTGAACTCCCACTGGTCAGTCATCATCACATTTCACTCTCACACTGTGACAAAGCCTCAGAAAACAATGATGTCACCGCACACGCACATGACCTCTCTACTGTGGGGTGCAAAGAGACATTCGGCCCTTCACCTCATCCTGGCTTTAGAGTGTCAAGGACATGAAGCTGCTTTGTGTCACCAAGAGAAGAAAAACTGGATATAATTGCAAGGTTTTACCTCATTTAGTGTTGTACTATTGAAAGCTAGATAAGGGGAAGACACGTCACAAATGCACTGCACTATTGCACTATTGCACTATTGCAAATGCACTAAACATAAGCATACTAAAATATATCCTAAACAAGTCTCTAAAATATGTAAATAATTCCTTCTAAATGAAGAAATCTTTCAACGGTGTCTTCATATTAGTTAATACTCCACTACACTCATTTTACACTATTATTGTAAGAGATCTGAGTTTTTCTAGAGACAGCTTAATGCTGATTTCAGTAAAAATGAACTACAATGTTATTTAAAAATATTTCAATAACATTTGACTTCTTATCAAATTTGCATCAAATCAAATAGTGTCAACAGTGAAAAAGTCAAATAGTGACTAAATTAAAAGGGCATTTTTGTCAACAGATAACACGTGTCGAGAAACCCAATACAGAGATAAAAAAAACATACAGTACTGTTCAAAAGTTTGGGATGGTTTTAATGTTTTTAAAAGAAATCTCTTATGCTCACCAAGGAAGCGTTTATTCGGTCAAAAACAGAAAATGTGTGAAATATTATTTGACGAGTTCGTATTGGTAATTAATAAAATACAAAGTGTGTTTGACACGAGGAGCAGAACGGCTCACCGCCTAGCGCAAACCCCACACGCTCCCCCCGGAGGAAAGATGAACGAATGGTGGAGTAGGGATCCGAAGAACGAGATGCCTAGGGAAGGGGGCTTGTACTATTTATAGGAAGTATCTCTCTCCCTGATAGGATGACAAGAGGATAGGAGGATTAATTACGTGACTAATTGCCTGTACGTGCTCCTCCCAAAATTTGTTTGCAAACATCATTACGATCGTAAAATGTAATTCTATTTTATTACATTTTAAACTGAAATTTATGATGTGATACAAAGCTGAATTATTATCTGTGTTCAAACCGTCATGCTTCATAATATTTTTGTGAAACTGTGATTCATTTTTTTTTTTTTTTCAAAATTATTTATTAAATAGGAAGGAAAACATTTATTTCAAATAAAAATAATATTATACATTTCTAAACATTATCATATTTCATTAATTTAATGGACACTTACTACATAAAAGTATTCATTTCTTTCTCTTAAACAAAAACTATAGAACAGTTATATACATTCTTATTCTTCACACGTTTTACGCTACTTAATTTGACTTGAAATTAAATGTTTCTTGATTTAACAATGTTTAGCTGTTTCACTGTAAAACAAAAACAAAAAAAGGATTTTTCTTTCCTGTGTAGTGCAGGTGATAGCACAAGTGTTCTTCTCATGTCACAGCTAAAGCACCTGAATCAAAGCCTCTACTGATGTCACTAAATTCTGTTTCTAAGAACTCCTTTTTTAGGAGATTTTACCAGACCTGCCAAATCCTTGGAGACCTGGGGTTTCTGCATAATGCACTGCCTGCTGAAGTCCACTGCTTGTCTAATTCATTCGGTCTCCCTCTCTGTCCTCATCACTGCGTTTGTCTGTCAAACGTTCTGTCCCCATTACTGCGACGAGGGGCGCAAATCAAACGCACTCTGGTTTCTTTTGTGATTTGATGTATCAAGGCAGCAATTACTGTATAAATCAATGAGTTGGGAATTATACATGAATTTGACACGAGCGCTCAGTCCTCACGCAGTGTTTAAATGCAGAACAGTCAGAATTTATCAGCCTTGATCGTTTGCTCTAATGAGACGTTGCCATAACAAGTTTGCGTGCCGCACGAGTGCCTCATTTGCCTCATTGAAATGATATTGGCTGATCAATTTGATAGCACTCAGGCAGCCGAATGGGAACTGCTAAGTAAATAGCGTTAGTCTGCTAAACAGAAGATTTTAAGGCTTGTATAAATATGACTGATGGATGACAGTGATTGAGCAATATCACGTAATCCCCGTTTACACCTGGAATTTAATGGATAGGTTGCCCAAAAATGTTATTTGATGTTAATTTACCCATCCAAGATGAAGGTGACTTTTTTAAAAAACATTAAAGAAGATTTCACGCTAAAACCGTCCTTTGTGATTCATAAAACAAAGTCAGCAGCTGCTAGTTTTTGAGAAAAATAAATAAATAAAAACTGTGCCTCTTGATATATCAAGGTCTTATGAAGCAAAACAATCAGTCTGTGTAAGACACTGAACATCAGTTACAACATTATTACTCTTAATACATAGCCTCAGGCAATGGCGAAATCTGATTAATTTCCTCTAACTGGTTCTTTTGGATAGTTGTTTTTTGATTCAAATAACTGATTCACAAGATAGGTAATCACAAATTGTCACAACAAATATGCAATTAATAAAGACTGCATACATAACATGAAACGTAGATGTTTTACATGTCTACAGTATATGAAGTGAACAAACTAGGTCTCAGCAGCTCACTTTTTTAAATAAAATGTCATCCCCTTTTTTCAAGTGTTTGGGTAAGGCATGTGCACGTCACTGTCTAGTCTGATCTGTTTACTCAATTTAGTGACTGTTGGAAAAATTGGAGTGCTCAATTAGTTCATTTCGCATAGTTTAATGAAGTGTTTCATTTGTGTAACTTGCAGATCTGTTTCAGACAGTTCAGTCAGATTTTGTGAACTGATTCATTTGGTTAATTAAAAAGAACCAGTTTAAAAGAATAATTGCACTAGTTGGTTGTCCTGCATCTTCAATAAACAAGCTACAGATAGTCCAAAATGCAGCTGCTTCTTACCTATAAGGCACTTAATGATTTAGCTCCTGCGTACCTAACTAGTCTTCTAACACGCTACAGTCCATCACGATCCCTAAGATCTCAAAACTCTGGACTGTTGGTGGTACCAAGGATAGCAAAGTCCACTAAAGGAGCTAGAGCTTTTTCACATTTGGCTCCCAAACTCTGGAACAGCCTTCCTGATAACGTTCGGGTTTCAAACACACTCTCTCTGTTTAAATCTAGATTAAAGACACATGTCAATAATCTTGTTCCTGATTTCTTTATTCTTAAAAAATGGGTAGCAGTTGACTTGCATTCTAAGAATCACCTTAGATCCAGCTAAAAATAAATGTGCTGTTGCACTCAAGAAAAAAAGTCACCTACATTTTGGATAGCATCTACATCTGAGGATGAGCAAAGTAACAGCAAATTTTCATTTTTGGGTGAGCTATACCCTTAAAATCCTAAAAAAGTGGTGTGATTGCTGTTTACACCTGTTGTTTTCATCCCAATTACTCTCCTATGTTCTGATCAGTTTTCACCTGTGTGTGTGTATAAAGCGTACCGAACTGGAGAAGCCTGTTCTGTCCTGTTTGGTAACCGCCGCCTGGTACACAGCCACGCGGTTTTTCAGCGGGACAGGTTCTGAGTGAGTGCTCTCCTCCAGCGTGACTGTTCTGGATGCTACGATGCTACCTGCAGGTGAAAAGAAAACAAAAGACAAAACGAAACAATTAAATTTTTAAATGACGTTTATTAACAAATTCCGGGAAAAGCCATTGCAAATAATTAATCGCGGCTGACACCTCATTCCCCAATCAGCCTATTATCTGATTACTCTATCAGAGCTAAGAGGTTTTTAAATAGAGCAAACTCCCCATCTCTGAACCCTCAAAAAATGTCAGACTCCGACTATTCCTCTTGCAACACCATTCCACCGTCTGTGCAAACCGCCAAACAAGCTACCATGCCAGCAGGAACTCCACGAGAGTCCAGGGCTCCTATTAGAAGCCGCAAACCAATTCGCCAACCAGCAAACCTCTTGCCCAGACATCTCCACTCTCGCTCACCGCCACCTTATTCAGAATTAGAGCAGCTGCAGTGCAGCTGAAAAAGGACTGTCGAGGCAGTAAATTCAAACCTTGCCCATTGGTCTTCAAGTGCTTTCAAAACAAACGCTTAGATCAATCCATTATCAAAAAAGCTCTCCAAACCTTAGTCACCCCCTCTACCCCCAACAGCATCCTACCCAACATTGTTCCCGCTCTTTTTGCCAACGTTGTGGCCATCCCAAGGCAGAATTACGAATTTCGCTCAAACCAAAATCAACTTCCCCTCTTCTCAGTCCAAGCCCGAATATCACATCCCCTAGCTACTATAGCAACTCCTCTACCCATTCCATTCACAGCAGTGGCTCATATATTTGCCCCAGCCTCCACAGCCGCTAACCCGCCACTGCAGTGGCCCCACTATCCAACACCGCCATCGCGGTACCTCCCTTGTTTCCCCCGCCACCACAAGGGGATCCCCCCTTGCACCCACCACGTGGACGGCTTCCGCAGGAGAAGGTCATTCATGCACACTGCTATTTCAGTGGACAACCCAAAACAGGAGTACCGCACCCACCGCAGGGACCACTCTTGCTACCTTTGTTCGGCTTCAGACCTTGACTGTCGGAGCTGTTGCACCCACTGCATGGACGGCTCCCACCAGAGAAGGTTGTTTTCCCTCTCCTGCCATAACAGTAGGTAAGCTCGAACTGAATCATTGCACCCACTGCATGAACCGCTCCAGCAAGAGTCCCCTGCCCTACCTGACCCCTTTTTATCACATTCCATACATCTATCATTTGGCAGCATCCCCCTATCCGAATTGCACCCACCTACACATTCCTTCATACTCTTAAACTTCCATACTTTTTCTAGATATCTATCGTCCAGCACCCCCCTTCTCAATCACCTTTTGTGGGCACGCACTAAGTTTGGCTGCTGTCCTCAAATTCTCGTTTCTTTGCGGGGAGCTTTTTGTCTCCCCGGACAGCACACCACGCATATTCTATTCGATTATTAATGAGGAAGTGTGAACTCTTGAAATTATGTTCATGAACAAATTTCAGGAGAAGCACAAACGAATGATTAACCACGTTCCCCAATCAGCCTATTATCTGATTACCCTATCAGAGCTAAGACGTTTTCATTTAAACAGAGCGAACTACCCTTCTCTGGTATCTTGTTCTTTGCATCCCTCTGCCGGTTAAAATCCCTAGGGCTTGGAGGCCGCCAAACTTGTTTATTCTTTTCGATTATTAATGAGGAAGCGTAAACTATTTTTTGCTTGCCCTTGCCAAATCATCTCCACAATGCTAGGATGTCCTGGATGGTTGCTAAGGGGTTGCTAGGGTGCTCTGATTGATTGTTAACTAATTGCTTTGGATGCCTGGTTATTTTGTTTTTATACACTATATAATAGTGCTTGGTGTGGCCTTTACTGGCTTCCATCGGATTGCTAGAGTGCTTGCTAAGGAATTGCTAGAATCTTCTGGGTGGTTGCTAAGGTGTTTTGGGTGGTTTGTAGGGCACTCAGTGGTTGCTAGTGTTTTGGGAGTTTATAGATTCCTCTATGTGGCTTCTAGGGTATTCTGGGTTTTACAGCCAGGCCCAGGTCAAAATCAGCCACAGAAAAGTAACAGCACAACAGTTTTCAAACCTAACGTTAGGGGTTTGTTCAAACAACCAAGCATAAACATGAACAATAATAATAGCAATGCTTGGCTTGGCAAACACTACCAAATAAAAAGCAAGATTAACTGCATGACATATTGAAAAAGAGTCAAAAGCGTGTTCTATAATTTACCCCTTGATGAGCATATAAATCTGCATTACTATTTGAATGTTTTACCCACAAATTTATAGGTCCTCGCTTTGCAAAAACAACCCTTAGATTAATGCACCAGGTTTTCAAGGTGGAACGTGACTCTAAAACCTTCAATAAAGACTGATTACAGCAATCTGGGAGTCATACAGCGGCTTCATTAAGACTTTAATTGTGTTGCTCATTAAAAAAAGGAGATGAATTGCTTTATCCACAACAAATGACAGTTCACTAATGACTCGACAATAAAATGACATAACATTCTGCACTCGACAGCCCGGGCTAAATTGAATAATCAGGAATCCTGCTCAGTATTCAGCCTAGCACCTTACAAGGAGTTCATATTCTTGGAAGCAGAGCAGATACGGGTTTAATATCGCATACGACCACAGGTCATGTTTGCAAAGGTCAAATGGCCTGTTCTACATTTAACTGAGAGAGTTTGCATAGCTACCTAGATTGCAATTCCAGCTAAGACAACAGGCTATCTGTCAACACCATCTCAAAGGCTAGACACCTCTGAGTCTTTTTAGGGTGAAGTCACGCTGTATTTCTAACAAGCCTAAACATAGCCGGAGGTGAGAACTTAACGGGAAAAGTTGTGAGGTGGTGGAGGAACCTTGATGACCGAAGGCTTTCTCGCTTCATCCAGGAGCGTCACTGAGATCAATTCCACCGTCAGTCCATCGCTAACCCAATTAGACACTGTTGAATATGAAGATGTGTCTCTCCGGCTGCTGAAAAACCTCATTAAGATAATGAGCTGTTGGCAGCTCGAGCAGAGCATCTAATCCCACCCTCTGTGTTTATATTGACGTACAAAAAAAATGCACTAATGTGGGCGTGCAACTACCCAATTTCTCTAAAGGACTCAAAATTGAGGTATATAATAACCTGTCACATGTGATCGAACATGTTTTTGACATACATCACAGCTAATGTAGTTCTGTAGTGCTTGTTAAGACATTTTGTTCTCTTTATGAAAACCTAGCAAGCTGTCTATATGGACAGCATTTAATTATACAGAATGCAATTCTATTATGCACTGCAATAAGCGTTCAAAATCCACCAAAGATTGCTAGCAAACTAAACATTATTAACATGGACACATACCCTGGTGAAAACAAAAATACTTAAATATATTCATGCTCGGTATACTAAAATTACACTTTTATATTGATGTACGTAATAAAATGCCATGGAATTGTACTTTTAGTATACTAAACTGGTATACTTAAATCTTAAATTAACTAATTTTGTACTTAATGCACTTTAATTGTGCGGAAGTAGTGCTGAAGACCAATTAAAGAAATACTATTAATTAAATACTATTAATACTGTAACTGTTTAGTTACACTTAAATTATTTTGCACTTTAAGGAAAATATATTTAACTCATTAAAAGTGACATAAACACGCATTTTAGGCTTATTGCTAAGAAATATGCATTGTGCTATACTCCAAATAAAGTTTAATTAAAATGTTATATCAGTACATCTTTAGTTATCTGTCTGTAAATATGTTGATAGATTTGAACTATACTATGAAATAATCATATATTTGAAATATAGAACTTTTTTAGGGTGTTCAGCATTAATAAATACTGCAAGCTGCAAATGAAACAACAATTACTGGAGCGTTGACAAGTAAAAAAGAGTGATTTCTGAGTGAAAATAGTTTCAAAGCCAGTTTATTTCAGAAAGATTTTCGTTCAGAAATTGCTAGTAATTTTACTTTATTATAGAGAAACAGGAAGTAACACTGACTGGAATGGCATTTTTGTAAAATGTTTAGCAATAATCTTTATTTACAACTTGATGCATTATAAAGTTATTCGTACTATATGTTCTGAATTCAATAATGACATCCCTTTAACTGAAAATTAGTGAGTGTTTAATCTTGTCATTATACATTACTGACACTCTATTTTCAATTTTGATACTGTTCAATACTTTGACACAAAGTGCTATATATATATATATACTTTATATCTTATTAAATATTACACAATATTAGTATATATTTGCTGCATTAATACCTAATAGACCAGTGTGTATATTCTTGTGTGGCAGTTCAAGCAGGTTTTGAATCAGAGCTTTTTTCATTTTTTCAGGATTGACTTTTTTAAATAGATCAGACATGCTTTGAAATAGAAGAATCAGTTGCTCTAACAAGCACTTTCAACAAAAAAGGAAGAAAGATCTTTTCCTGAAGAAAGCAATTAAAATAAATGATTGTGCTCTGGATGTGTTAGCAAATGCATGAATATGAAATGCGATGTGGGGTTTATTTGTGTTTCGCTATTAAGAAAACCATTCACAGCACTGACAGCAGCATTGTGGGAAACGCTTTGGTGTCTTCATTAGAGCGACAGTCTAAGCCGGGATCTGATCACATGCCAGTAAACGAAACACATTCAGGATAAGTGCAAAAATCTGCTGCTGGCTTATGCTGGTAAACTATTCAAATCAAGCACACACGCACACACACAACTGTTCAAACCAAATATTTTAAATTAAAAAGCAGCTACAAAAAAGTTGTTTAAATACATTTCCAGAAACAATACAAGCAGTACTCAGCTACTTGAAAAAGTCACGAGTAATGCCAAAATAAACAGCAACCGGTCTCCCTATCCCAAAAGAAAAACAATTATAATTATTTTTTTGTATTTATTAGGTTTATTTTTTTATTGCTTAATCTTCCAAAAATACATTCTATACTGTATATATATGTTATATATGTAAATATTTTGAAAGTATATAAACACTTTCAACAATATTTATATTCTTTTTTATGTAAATATATTGGAATGGTTATGTTGTCTGTCAGTGTTTCCCTTGTGTATTGTTATGTGGACTTTTATTATGCCCACTGTTGTGTCTCCACCCAGCTTGTTTGTTTCCATGTCCATAGATCAGTCCGTCCCCCAGTTGTATCTTTATGTATTGTATTAAAAGGTTGTTTGGTCCTTGTCTTGTCGCAGATCATCGTGGTTCTTCCCTTTATAAGCCTTCTCGTGTTTTCTGTTTTGTGGATTTACTGTTGCCGACTCTGCCTTTGCACTATTGCCTTTGTTTTAGCCACTTTCTAAATACTGTTCGGATTGCTCTTGTGTTTGCCTCCACAGAAACTATATACCTAACATATTTTTCTTAAATATATGCATGCATGTGTTTGCATTTACATATACATAATATACATATATTAAGTAAACAAAAACTTTTATTTTGGATGCGATTAATAATTTGACAGCAATAATATTAAAACATAGTTATCAGAATGTATTTAATTGCCAAAAAATTTGGTTCCGGTATGTCAAATATATTTGTAATATATCCTTCAATTCCTTAATGCTAAGTATAATTTCTAACTTTTTTCTTTTGCTTTTGTAATGAAAAATCACCAAAACATTTCCTTGTCGGAATTCGTAAGATTCACCCAGGTCTAATCGTATAACATCCATTATCGAGCGCACTAATGGTTGGTGACTGTCTGCAGTCGCTGTAAAAGCAGCGGGGCTTATCATGATATAAAATGCTGTATTGCAGCACGATCAGCAAAATGGACTCTTCATTAACTTTTAATGATTTCGTTCCATTTAAAGACCTATTTATGGCA
This sequence comes from Enteromius trimaculatus, assembly GCA_032361065.1. Lineage (NCBI taxonomy): Eukaryota > Metazoa > Chordata > Actinopteri > Cypriniformes > Cyprinidae > Enteromius > Enteromius trimaculatus. The sequence goes on from JAUMHP010000057.1 coordinate 19,025,710, forward strand.
CTGAAGCATTTATTAAATAGGTATACATAACGATGAATCAGGTGGCGTGTTTTTGGGTTCACCTCTGCAGTTGTGTAGAAACATGCTGGAAGTGGAGTGTTTTAAATCATTTGTAAATGAAATATACACTTTAATGGCTCAGAATGCTGCAGTGTTTGGTCAGGCATTACTATGTGCTTCTATAAGTTATTTCAGTGTCACATCTGGTAATTTCATTTACTTACTTAATTATTTGTCATGCGGCAGAAGCTTTTATCTAAAGCTTAAAGCACACTTATTATCTCCCTCAAGCAACCTGGGGTTAAGTGCTTTGCTCAAGGGCACTGTGGAGTTTCATGCATCATCTCCTGTGGGTTTTGAGTCTACAAGCTAGCAGTTTCCAGCCAGATGCTTTAGCATTATGCTGCACCTCCTCTGAATCGTACACCTTACTTCAGTAATGTGGCATATTTCTAAGAAGCGGAATCTTCTGCATGTCAAAATGAAAAGTAGTGTTTGATTTTATCGATCTGGAATTTATGGGATTGTGAAAAGTGAGCATTGCATATCATAATAGAGTCACGTGGCTGCAGAAGAAGTGTTGAAGTAAAGCTTGATCAAATCAAGTCTCTGAGCTGATGGTTTCTAATAGGAGCTCCTACTTTATCAGGTGGCTGTTCAATATTTTCGTTTCCACTAGGAGTCACTTTGCTGACAAACATGTAAAGTTATTTTGTCATA